>JAQQZZ010124767.1:0-14268 GCA_030265115.1 Mopalia vespertina
TTACGTTTTTATTCAAACATATTAACTTTTTCAAACAAATATAATTTATTTAATGTTGAAACACTTCGCCTGCCATAGCCGACTGGTTGCCAGGGTGTACCGCCGAAAATGTAGACATTCTTGTGGAGCTTTAGAAACCCTTAAAATTGTGAAACTATTCCAGCAACAAGTCAATACAGGACTTCATTGTATATATTTAAAAATTGCACAATAAATTGGATTACTCATCTTGTATATATTTGTATTGTTGAGAAAGAACATTTCTTGCCTCCAACGAGATTAGAAGTCGCGTCTAGCAGGGTCAGTGTTCTAACCGACTGAGCTACAGAGGCTCACGTCAAAACGACCACACATTTTAGTACAAGAAAAGGCGGCGAATATTTCTATACAGGAAGCATTTACACAGGGTCACTACATTAGTCCAAAATGTGATTTATTGTTTGGGTTATTCTGCACTGGTTATGGCGAATATATATTTTTTATTGTAGAGAATGACAATTTTGCTAGCCTCCACCAGGATTAGTACTCGGGTCCTGGGGCCAGCGCTCTAACCGAGTGGGCTACTAAGGCACACGTTAGAACGACAACGAATGTTTCTTCTTGTTCTATCTACTTTATTCGTTCGTTTTTGTTTGTTATTTTTTAAAATTGTACTTAGTAAATAATAATGGTAGCTAGTTATTACAAAAATAATGTGATTGCACTGTGTGACTCCGCATTCTATGTTCTAGGGCTCCCTTTGTCTTTCTCCATTCTCTGAGTCGCCCCAGGGTATTCCCTTTTCTCTAGGCTAATCCCCTGTGTCCAGTGCACCTAGTATCATCGACAATTTTACCCAGCTCGGCTGGCTGCTTGTTTATATAGATACGCCTGCAGTATGGATGGAAACCAGTGTGATGGAGATAGGGACTTTGAAATCCCAACAGCTGTACGCGTGAGGCGATCCCGCAATGGATCAGATAGTGGAAACAGATCAAGGGGAAAGCAAGGGCTTCAGAAAGCCAGGAAGCAAAGGTCATGTCTGCAGTGGGACAATTCCCTGTCAGTCAACTAAATGTGATAAAGTTTGGTGAGGCCTTTCACAAAGCTGTCAAATTAGTGACAATACATGATCACAAGATGTAACAGTCAAACACAAGTAAAGAAGCTAGTGAATGTGACCACAGACACTTGTATCTAGCTGGTAGCCGTTTCGAACGACCTACATGTACCAGTTGACTGTCTGTCTTCATTCTCTCTGAGAAGAAAAGACCGGAAATCAGCCTAATCAATACTTCCTTAAAATAGAAAATTACCAACAAATATAGCCAACTAAAACAAAAGTTTGTACTCAAAAGGGGCATTTAACACATCCGTTTTCTTATGACGGTGTCGAGTTGTAAAACTAATCATCGGTTTCCTTTGCTTATCGTCAAAAGGTTTGTCATCGCTGGAATCCTGCTTTTCTTCACCCGTAGGCCATTTTTTAAAAATAAATTTCAAATCACCGCTATGCAAGCACTTTACTGAGATTTCCGCTTACTGCCAAGGACGCGTCTCCAAATAAAGACATTCCGTTCAGTAACTCATCTGTACAGATACGGAAAGAGTTGAAGGCTGTTCTGACATACGACTAAACTTGTCGAAAAACGGCCGGGGAAATGTTGAATAATAAATAGGCCTCTTCCAGAAGTCAAAATGGTGCTTCGAAGATTTGTTCCGGAGGACAAGCCTATATGTTATGCGTGCACGGATTAGACAACTGTATTGCTGGAGTGAAGGCGGAATGGACATGGAGACTAGAGAGTCGAAATTGGGTTCTTGTTTCAATATATTTCTGGAAAACAGTCAGAAAAGTTTCATCACAGAAAACACGGATGTGAGACGGTAGGGCTATAGGCCTACCAATTGGCATGTACAAAAGAGAAGAGCTTAAATACCTCGGTACTAGGTAGATAAAGTCGTACAATTGCAGAGCAACGCAACTCTTTTTTAAGTTAGTAATAAATCTAATTATTGTTAAATCAACATTCTGTTCATTTATATTTTGATCCATATCACACAATTGAAATCAGCTTGGACCACCGACTAACTTTCCAGTAAAAGTACACATGTAACAGTAAACCAGACCACAACAATGCTTGGAAATGTGTTCACTTTGGTACACAAATGGAGATTAGACCTTTATATCTGGGATCTTAAAACTTATGAATAATCTTCGCTAATAGTCAATCGTACCCCTCGACATATCCTGGTTAGTTGATATTATGTTTGGCTAAATTCATGCTACAAAGATGTCCAAACGTTTCAACAGTATAATAGAGATATAAATTAATAACATTGGAGAAAGAAATTTGTGCTTGCCTCAGCAGGGATTCGAACCCGGGCTGCTTGCATGAAAGCGCTATAACAGACTTAGCTACAGAGCCCCAAGACAGAACCACCACTACTCCTGAGATGACTGAGAATTCAAATGCATATATAGCCTAACGTCGCAATTCTCAGTCATGAAGTTGGTATGTATAATTTGGTACTCACGAGTCTATTTGCAGCTTGTGTCTTTGAAATCAGATATATCTCCAAAATACAATCACCACATTAATCAATGGCGTATATGCTTTCGTTTGCATCGTCTTTTATGGTAATCCGAACAAATTCTGACAAGAAATCAGGATAAAAAGACTCCTGTCTGGCATACTCGACAAAACTGCAGCCATTATTCACCACTTCAATTCAAAAATAGTCTTCATTATGTCACACGAAAGTGAGTTGATGACGTTTACACCTATGACGTGGCCCAAAAGCTTTCTGCGTCTCCTCAGACAGACACGTGTGGTTGTTAACGAAATACGTCAACGGGTATCTGTTTAAACGTGAAGCGATGTAAGATAGCTGCAGTTTCGGAGAGTTTGCCAGGCTGGAGTGTTTTTATCCCGATTTCTTGACAGAATTTGTTCGGATTACCATTAAAGTTGAAAGCAGTTGAAAGCAAGAATTGGAACACCTTCTCTGAGAGCCTTTCGCGATACCTTTATACCAAATAAAATAGGAGAGAAACAAAGATCAGACCATGACCGTCGTTGTTAAACAGGAACTAATAAATACGGTTGAACACATCGAAAATGTCCATACCCAATGTATTTCAGAGCAGAGGGTTCTGCGTATAGAAAACCAAAATGCCAAGATAAAAGAGGGAGAAATTATTGATCGACAGAAAAAAATAATAACACACAAAAATGATCGCCAGCTTATGTTCAGTTGAAACCAGATTGCCACAGCAGAAACCGAAACAAGTAGAACATTTGAAAAAGAGCAGAATACCATGTCAACCAAACAGTGTGAAGCGACCGAGGACGATGATATAACGGTCGTTAGGTCTAGTGGCCGTTATCACTCTTAAGAAGGGGAACAAATACATTGACAAGATGTCAATAGTGTTTCGACACTGTTGAAACACAATTTAGGCTACAGCATTGTAAGCCCAGTAATCAAACAGCAGCAGCAAGCTTCATGACAGCCTGGACCGTAAAGGATTGTAAGGAGAGGTTATTAACTGTAGAGGAAGCCAGAAGAGCCCATCTCCGCGAAACAAAAAAACAAAAAAAAAACGAAATACGGCAGGTAGGCAACGGATTGAACAAACGCCATCATTTTCCATGGCTTGTGGCAAACGATCGGAGATGTTAAGTTGCGTTTAGTAACGTACAAACCTTAAAAAGAGAAACATGAAGCTGTTAAAATACAAATAAAATTTAGAAACAAAGTATTACACCATCAAGCGGACGCTGAACTCTTTGTATTTTTCATGCACAAAAACAACTAACATTGGAAGAATTAGTGAAAAGTGTTATTGTCCATGCCGAATCAGACAGAAATAGGAACACCCCCTTGTGTGAATCAACGCATTACCCATTCTTTCGAAGATGCCGGTGAAGTAGTGCAATACTCTTCAAGAAGCACTAATTCAGAAATAACAAATTAAGATTTTATTTTAACCATTCTAGAATGCTAAATACGAACAAACCGTTCGTAATCTTGATAAAACTGTTGGTAAAATCTTATCGATGCTATCGATCGTCGCAATCATTCCTAGGTTAATGACCAAACAAGTTTAATTCTAAATCAAACTGGGATCAAGTACCTGGTGTTTTTGAATTTTGGTTTAAAAGTTTAAGTTATTGAACAAGTTCCATTTATTCCCACGTAAAATATCGATGCATATTATTTTTTTCAGACACTAGAGATTTCGCAGCAGTCGCTGTTTCTACTTCAGTCGGTTCCATGATCCTTAAACGTGGTCACCAGTTCAGAGAATACGCAGTCCCACATGGCGCGAGCTTCAATGAATCTATCTAACGGTTCTTTCATTCTCCAATTTATTAGCAGCTCAATAGGCGCATTCGACTGGACGATTTCGTGGAGCAGGTAAATAGCTGCGCAGAAGAAAAAAATTTGTCAGTCATTTATTTCTCGCACATTAATTTATATCCAATATGGCGAGGCACTTGTCTGCTTGTCGGACATTAATTGTCAAAAGGTGCATTTGACTAGATGTTCTACGAATTTTGTTAGACTGGTACATTTGTGAAGTTTCGTTGAGTACAGCCATGTTGTGTGAACACGTGACCGATTTAACAGGGAAAAAGTCGTGGAGTTCCGTGCCCAACGAAACTTCGTGGAACACGGCTTCATCGTGCTTAACGAAAACGTCCAGTCGAATGCGCCTAATCCGTCCGAATCAACCCGGATAACAGAAATTGTTTCGATTATACAACCATGTAGTAAGCATGGTCATCGCAGTTGATTTGTACTGGTTTTACTGTGTCCGAAATAAAATTTCTATACAGGTCTGCTGGATTCCTCGTTTAGAAAATCAACGGCGTTAAACCCCAATCAAACAAACAGACTTAAATATGTTTAAATGTAATGGATTTCATAGACGCTGAGATTCTGTGACATAAACTGGGCGCACAATACGACTGAGAATATGTGACATAAGCTGGGCGCAAGATAGGACTGAGATTCTGTGACATAAGCTGGGCGCACGATAGGACAGATTATGTGAGATAAGCTGGGTGCACAATAGGACTAAGATTCTGTGACATAAGCTGGGCGCAAGACAGGACTGAGATTCTGTGACATAAGCTGAGCGCACGATATAGGACTGAGATTCTGTGACATAACTGGGCGCACGATAGGACTGAGATTATGTGACATAAGCTGGGCGCACGATAGGACTGAGATTATGTGACATAGGCTGGGCGCACAATAGGACGGAGAATATGTGACATAAGCTGGGCGCACGATAGGACTGAGATTCTGTGACATAAGCTGGGCGCACGATAGGACTGAGATTATGTGACATAAGCTGGGCGCACAATAGGACTGAGATTCTGTGTCATAAGCTGGGCGCACGATAGGACTGAGATTATGTGAGATAAGTTGGGCGCACGATAGGACTGAGATTCTGTGACATAAGCTGGGCGCACGATAGGACTGAGATTATGTGACCTAAGCTGGGCGCACAATAGGACTGAGATTCTGTGACATAAGCTGGGCGCACGATAGGACTGAGATTTTGCGAGATAAGCTGGGCGCACGATAGGACTGAGATTATGTGAGATAAGCTGGGCGCACGATAGGACTGAGATTATGTGAGATAAGCTGGGCGCAAGATAGGACTGAGAACTATTGTTGCCCATGTTTGTGTAGTTTGACGTGGAGCTTGAAGACTAACGCTAAAACGTAATCCATTTATAATTTTCGTGTCTTCGTACATAAGGTTCAAGCTCTATAGAAATTCTAATAACCCGGTCTTTACAGAACATATCGATAATCTTGTGTCCCGTATGTGAAATTTTCGAAGACCAGCCATAAGCTGAGGCCAAACACTAGTTTTAAAAAAAATTGGTTGTTTCAAACTTTAATATATTTTATTTTTCAGTGAAATAACATCTAACTGCCTGGTGGAGACTTTCGCTCGATATCCTGCAACGGAGCAAGTGACTTTATATCGATTTAAAAGGCGCATATCTGGCATCCTGAGATGCTCGACACCACTTGATAACAGATGCAGGGTTTCAAGGGCATATTGCTTCAGTTCATTCAAAGTTTTATCTCTGGGGTTTGTTTACCTGTGCGGCGCCCGGTGCCAATAGAGGTCCGCCACCACGTTCTGTACTGATATTTGATCACTGTTGTTTGCGCTCAGCATACAGCTGTCTATTTAAGCTCCTATGTTTTGTAATAGCAATAAAATGTCTTGTATAATTTCAGTGTTCTTATTTTACAAGGTTAATGGTAATTAATGCGACATAAAATAATTTATTCTTTGCGTTCTTTTAACCTTTGTCAATTAGAACGCAAATTGAGTTATTTCCCCTTACATTTGGACTTTATGCAAAAGCTGCATGTTTGAGAATGGAACATTAGATGCGAAGCCCTAGTTGTCTAATCGTCGAGAGCTGACAAATCTTAATGATCCATTCACATCCTATTATTCGTGTTTTGCTATACCAAATGTATATTCGTTACAGTCTTTTGGAACAATTTTACCAATGGTAAACAGGCCCCCGGCCATGGCTTAGTGGGTGCTCTTACTAATCCTACGTCGATGTCCGGTTAACCGGATCGACTCCCTCTGTCAACCTTGAGGTACCTTGAGTGTGTCCAACGATGTGGCTCCGGCAATCACGGGGATGGTTTTTACGAGGTTTCTTCTCGGTTTGACACCATATTTGTGCAAGGAACGGTGTGAAGTCGACAATCCGTCGTCATAAAAGTGAAATTCCCTTGAGTACGACGTTAAACCCCAATCAAAAAAATAAAAAAAACCAATGGTAACTGACATTGTATCCTTGTGTGAATCGGGACCTACCTCTGCTTCATATAACAGTTTCTCGTGATGGGATAGATGTTTGCATTACTGGCGGAAATGAGAGAGCTTAGATGGACAAAACAATAATTTTTAATTTTAATTTAATGCCACGTGGCTTATTTTCAACTGAACAAAAGAACTTGACATAGGTGTATATAACATTAGATCATTTCTAATTAATGATTTGATGTTTAATTTCATTTTAAACACTTTTTTCGATAGACCGTTTGTTTACAGAAATTGTGTTCTACGTTTGTAAGCAGCTTTTATTTTCTCGTCAAATTCAATTAGATTATTAAACTTTATGATGGAGATTTCACGGTATGTCGTTTATTGATCAAAATAAGATCCAATATTTGATCCAAAGCACATGTGTTTTCATAAACTTCATTTTGTAACATTGATTTGGAATTTGAAGGAGAACAAAATAGTGCTGAAGCCTGCATATAAGTCCTATATCCTAATATAATGACTATCACGAATCACGAACGAGTAACAAGATCATAATGATAATAGATACATTACACAATTCTACAACATTTATATGAATCAGTACATCGTCAAATGATGCAATAATCAACCGGAAATTTCAGGTAATGTCGATACAAAGAAAAGAAACTTAGCATATACACAAATTGAAATATAAGCTTTTAAAAATAGATGTTCGTTGATGCTAGGAATAATGATTCACAACTGCAAAGTTAAGCAGATATCCTAACGCTTTCTTAGTTGGAACATATTCTAATCAGAAAGTCTAGTATAGTAGTCTCCCTTAGACTGTAAAATACGACGCGGTGGGTAACTGTGCGCTGAAACTGAACAAATCTTTGATGTAAAACTCTGAAATGTCACTGAACTGTTTTGCCTCTATGTCGACTGTTCGTTTACCCCAATGCTGTTCTTCCATCTGCAGCATACTTTCTTAAAGAATCCTCGGATTTCTGAAATCTTGCTTGCGTATATCAAAGGGTTCAGTAAGCTGTTGAAAAATCCCAAGGTGACCAGAAGAGTGAAAATTGGTACATTCGTCTCGTTAGGGTCCTTTCCCATAGACGCTCCAACCGAACAGTACAGGGCTGTTGTAAAACAAAAATAATTACAATAGCCATGTAATTGTATTTCTATTGATACGATTCAATTCCCAGAAATCACATTCATCCTATTTACATCATGTCGATGCCGGACTTTGACTTTGGATATCTGCCTCCACAATGGGCACCTGGAGCTAAAATTAATAGGATGTATTCCTTAGACAAATTACTAAACATCAAGAGATCATCGATCAGCTGAGAGAAGTGGTTAAATTGTTTGAGCAGAGGTGGCCAAATCCCGACCGACAAATCATAACATATCTGCGTAGCTCTAATGAGATACGAATGCGTAGAGCTACGATACTAAGCTACATCACATGAGACAAACAATATATTGGTGCATGTACGGTGGCATATAAACGGTCATTTTCGATCAATGGCCGATCCGGTAGATTACTCTCTCTCATCATAATAACAGAATGCTTAATTTCAGACTTTCTATAATATTCTATTACTAAAATAAGAACAGATCGTCTCCTGGTCACTAACTCGGGCTTTCATTCAGCTGAACGGCAGAAACTTACATCAACAAAACTTCACACGATTTGTAGTCCACAGCTGTAAATCAATGAGCGGTGATATCTACACAATCACTGATAGCAATGTACGAGTCCGATTACCACTGGTCAAGTACATGTATTACAGACAAGATTCAACTGAAACGTTCAAATTGAGTGACCATACCAGCTAAAATTGGGTTGTATCAAAGTGTTATGCTGGTGATAAAATCACATAGAGACCCCAATCATTTCAACATACTTTATACTGAGCGAATGATTTGAATTATTGATTAGTTTTCAAGACTCACTTGGCTAAATAATGAGAGGGAAGTCAGTACAATGCTGCTCCGAGATTTCAAATAATTATAATAAAAAACTAAACGAGTATAAATGTTACTAGATAGTTGGAAAACTCTTCTGGTTCGGGACATTTTAACCTCTGGGCAACGGTTGCTCTAAAGTTTATGCTCTTACATCACATGTTAAGTAAGAAGCCTACCAACACGTCGCGTGTGTATTCCACGACTACAAGCACGCTCATTTCAATGTTTTGAAACCATTATTGAAGAGTATAAACAATTTCAATTAACTATAAAATTAACTGCAAAATTGTATGCACTTTTAGTGTAAATATTTTGTATTTCACATGAATGGAGCAGGTAAATGGGATTAGTTCCTGTTGATCCTCTCTGAAATAAACAAATATCTTGAAGAACGAATATATCTGCGACAGCAATTAAAATATACTTATATGGGAAAATAATGATCAAACAATACAAAACCCAAAGTAATATAATACGGTCGATAAATAAACTACGAAACGCCTATACCCAACTTCCAATTGGACATTTTTATCATCAGCATATGAAGTCGCAAGATCACCTTTCAAAAAAGAAAAAGTTTTATCAACAATTCTGCTAGCTACGAAGTACTGGAATTTGTTCAAAGTTAAAATAGTAATATTGAGAAAATAAATTGCATATCTTGTACAAAGTACGCCCTCATTTAAATAATCCAGCACAATATTCTGCTTTCACATAACCTCTGGGCGCTAGGTATCATCCAAGTCTTCTCATTGACACCCATGAACATTATTTTCTCCAACAGAGTAAAACATTTGACACTTTTTGGTTTGTTTTAGTGTGGTCAATTGTTAACATTGTTTTCGTCCTTTTGAGATAAATTTTATTAGTTTGAACAAATTCCAGTTTCGAAAATTTGGCAGGTTGAAACCTGTCCGGGGAATTGAAAGCACGCCTTTCAGAGTTAGGCACCGAATCGCCAGAAGTATAAATGTCGGCCACCTAAACCGCTCAGCCACCCGAACCTTCTACAAAAATATCAAGTTAGTCAAACCGAAGTCTAGGTAGCGGACATTCACTACCCCTCTGGTAGGAGAATGACACAGAGCTGAAAGCAAAGAATGGTTTTCGTGTTTAAAAAGTGAATATTAACAAAGTTCTCGTTATTTTGGGAAATATTTTGTCCGTTTAGTTTGGGTCTTGTGTTCGTTTCCTTGACGGGTTTCAACCTGCACAATTTTCTTAACTTCAATCTGTTAATATTCACTTTCTTAATGACAATTAGAAAAATCATTCCTGATCATTTATTGCTAAAGTACAGTACACATGTAGGCCTCCTATAAGTCGAATAATCTTGAGTAAGTACGACGTAAAACCCCAATCAAATCGATCTCAAAACCTATAAAGCTATAAAAGATCAAGAAAATTATTCCCAAGAAATTTAACCCGGCCATGCATGCCATTTTGATATAACGGAAATGTGCCTAATTTTGGGGGGTCCGTGCGGCTTTAACATTTTACAGTAGGTAAATTAAATATAAAGTCAGGCTCACTCGTTTGATTTTTGTTTACTTCCACATTGTTTTGGTTTTAATGACTCTGTCTAGACTTTAGTGCGCCGATTTTTGGGATAAACCTATAAAAAAAGCGTTGTTTTTTTGTTGCATCGTGTCTGTATTATTCTATGTATGGGTGAAACAAATAAACAATGAATCGAGTCTGTTTCAATTTGTAAACATCTAATTAGTGTTTGCATGTCATGCAGTTATTATCGTTTCTAAAACTATTTACGTTTAAAAACCAGGGGGCGCCGGGGGCGACAGTCATGAAGGTCGCGGCAAAGTCTATTTTCGCGACATTTTGTAGCATAGAGGTCGCAGTCTTTAACGCCGTATTTCCCATTCTTCACTCTAAAAATGTCGACGCTATAGCAGACGCACAGTATTAGGTGTTGGCCTGTTTGGAACACCCGGGTGATTTAAGGACTACGAGTAGAGACAGCATGACTAAGCTTCATGTATGCTGAATGTCCAGTATAGAGTAGGATAATATAGCACAAACTGTGAACTTGTTAGCCATCGTTATATCATACATGACAATAGCACCTTATATTGTCAAGGCCAGCAGTTTATTTAGCAGTTAATTTGTGGGTTTAGTTTTTTTACCCCCACACATTCTAGTACAAAAAAACAACAACTCACGCACATGTCAATTTCCTTACAGCTGTTCAAACCCTGTATCTGCGATATCGATCTACATCTCGACATAACTGACTGAACGTTTACCATATTAACATCTTTATGTTATCTCCAATAGGGCTGGCACTTTTCTGGCTATCGATTGGTACTATCAGCCTTGGTGATTTATTAGGATGGTTGATGATTATGAAAAGATGCCTCTGTTAAAGGACGTTTCATACATTTATACCATCTGTTCTATTTGTGGGGAGAAACTAATGGTTATGCAAGTACTGAAATGACAAACCTCGATTATGATATTATCTTTGGATCAAAATTATGTTTGGTGAAAGAAATAGTGTTAAAAAAGGCGTTTACAATATGTCACCATGGCAACGTTTCAATTGCTCCAAGGCTTTTAAAGATATTAAAATGGGCAGGGTCACTTATGCGGAAAAATTATGTACACTTGTCTGAATGATGTTAATAATAACACACAGGTTGTCTGTAACAAGTAATTGAAGTATACTTGAGATATGGTGACGCATGGCAAGATGTGCAACGCATGTGTTTTTGGCTGTTGCAAAGCACAAATAAGATCGTGATGATATATAAGTTATTCGGAATTTTCTAAAGCAAGAGACTGGGGTTCGTTTCACGAAGCGATCTTAACATACATTGAACGTAGCTGTTATGATGACGCAATCCCTTTAGTACTGGTTGTCCTGGCATTTACGTTTTACGTTAGCTAATATCGCTTTGAGAAAGGGAACACTGGACACTAACACAAACTGTTTGACCATTCACTTACTGATCGTATTCCTGTACGCGACTAATATCGCTTTGAGAAAGGGAACACTGGACACTAACACAAACTGTTTGACCATTCACTTACTGATAGTATTCCTGTACGCGACAAATAATGCACAAGCTCAGCTTCATTGTTTTAATTTGTTAAATGGTTTGAAAGCTGGACATAATCATTTATACCACTTAAAAACACAACTTTTTTAATATAAAATATGGAACAGACGTAGTTAACCGTCGCCCTTAATTTCTATATGGGCAACTTGTCACCAACCAGTTTGGTTGATATATACTGGGTAAGTGCGGATGCGCTGCTCCGGTTTTAATTACTTTTTTCTTGTATTTATGTTGAGCACTGATACTTGGTCAATGAGGAAAAACGATCCCCAAAGTTGTCCAGTTCTGTTATTGTGAACATAATGCGATCAAAGAAACCCACATTTATACTTACCCAAAGGAAACCAGCATATGATATACGATCCGATCAGAAGAAAGATAGAGCGAATTATATCCATAGTGCTGCGTGTGTGTGTAACACCTGAGGTCTGTTTCAGACCGGCGATTCGTCTTCGATGCTTCGTTGATATCAAATACAAGTTGGAATAAGCCATTATCATGAAAAAGGCCGGGACGATGCCCGTGCAGACGATAAATCTTATATAGCTTCCTGGAAAAGTTTCAAAGAACCGCAAACTTTTGACATCTGGTTGATGCCATCCCAGCAATGGTAAGAGTCCGATCACAAAACAGATTACCCATGTCACCATACATACGATCTGATGCTTCCGGTACGTTGCGAACTCTAAGTAACGAAGATGCATGGCCACTTTTAAGTAACGGTCTACAGTCAGATAATTTAAGAAAAACGCAGAGGCCAAAATTAAAGCACAAACAAATCCCATGCGGAAGAGATACTCGTGATTATTCTCCCACTCACACACGTTCAGTAGCGCAACGTAACACGCGAATAGTCCGGTCAAACAATCTGATATCGCAAGACTTTGAATGAAGACATTTCCTGGAGACTCGCGTATTGTTTTCTCCCTAATGAAACCAATAATTACAATCGCATTTAATGAAAAGGTTAAACTACCAACCACGGCGAAACACAGATTGAATATAATAGTCAACACGAATAAATGACTATTTTCATCTTTAACGGTTCCGTTTACGATGCTGCTGTTGCACACCATGACGATACACTTTGCTAACTGAAGTAATGTCTACAACAAAACAGAAATGAGATCTTCAATAATAAAGAAAACTGCTCTTTTATTGAGCATGCAATGTTTACGCGGTGATTAATTATTTAAGCGCAACTTAAACAAACAAATGCTTACAAAAGCCTTCACAGATCTTTTCATGCTTTATAAACCGGTGTAGTCAATTAACTGTTGGTAAATGATGATTAACAATATCCAACCTTCTGACCTGAACATTAAGGTCCGTGTCAATGATGATCGATTCACTTTAAAGATGACAACATAGAAGCACTGGAGATAAGCATAAATAAGAGGGGGGAAGACGCGATGTGTATAATTTTGGGCGAATTTACTCACGTTGTAATCATCAAGTGAAATTTCGCACTTCCGTGTAACACAAAGATCCCGGAGAGCTTGCTATGACCAAAAGTAAAGCAGATTATGCCAATACCACAATTAACAATGTTGTTTTACACTGACGTTCGCCTGTGTACCATCAGAATGTTTACACAGTAAATGAAAGGTTGATGAGCCTGGGAGAGAGTTTCTATCTTATCTATGATGCTTGGCAACATGTATACAAGCATAACTGTTGGCCCGGTAGATAACAGCTGTGGTATTTCATGTGTGCACAAATAACTGTTCTTCACTAATACGAAACTCCATATTACGAATTGTGCAGTATAGAATTAAAAACAGTTATATTCTAAATTATTCCCAAATCCTTGCACAAAATGTCTGGTTTCTCAAGTGGTACGACTTTCTGGCGATGTCCATGCGCGTCATCCATGTATATACGAAGAGTAAAGAACATGCTGTTATATCATTGACATTCTGGCTAAAGGTAGGCCTTGCGGTACTCCACGAATATATAATAACCATGGGGCTTGCATACCTGCCGACCTTGTGTACTTTGGCTTAGTTTGTACACATTATTTATGATCAATACACAAATACGACAAACATGTAAAATACTACACAGCATGACTTGGCTACATTATATTGATATACGTCTGGTCTCAGGAATTAATTTTCGCGAAAAATGTGTAACAGCGAATACCGCGAAAATTAAGTACTTTACAGTATCTTATCTGATTTAAAATCTTGGACTTAGTCAAAACCACCCTCTATTATAGCAAGTTTCCATCATATAGAAATTCATGTTTTGTTTTTTTAGTTACCCGGTATTGGTGCATTCTGAGAAAGTTATCACTCATCTTGGAAGATTTTGGATGAACACTTGATGCTGGGTGGTGTTACATGTGGTGTTGATCATGTCTTCAAAAGTCAACAATGGCACACTTTTCTTTCTGGAGATGGAGTTCGTTGTGCA
>JAQQZZ010124778.1:0-14268 GCA_030265115.1 Mopalia vespertina
CATCTCAGATGTCGTTGTGCCCAGAGAAGCCGTTGACGTCGGTGTAACTGGGTTAAAATTGGTCCATGATATGGCCGTGAAATTTAGAGTGTGAAGTTTCTTTTTTGACTGAGCTTATTATGTAGGTGTGCCGGTTTTATCCGGTAAAGTACCTATGTAAATAAGTACCAGTAGTGCCCTCTCTCGAGATGTGTAAAGGTCACTCATAACAACTCGACATTAAGATCCAGTGACAATCTTTTCTGTGAGAGTGTATATCGATTATGAGATCATTCGTGGGTTTTATTGAAATTAGTTTCATCGACACGGCGTCATCCCAATGCAGTGTGGTCGATCTTTATAAATATATATATTCAGTTAGAGAAAGAATGAAAATGCTTCCCCCAGTGTGATTAAATCCGTTTACATCATAAAAAGCATGTTGCACGAGTACGGAGTACCTACAACTGTTGACGCACACATCATGTTGCATGTCCGTTGTATGAGTTATAGCTAGGTGCGCTCTAATTCCATCGATCAAGTTACAGGGACTGACCAATGAAATCGATTTTCCATATTATGTGATTCTTTTGGTTTAAAAGAAAGTAAAGTTCAAGATGGTGGCAATGTACATAAAAAATAAAATGAAAACATAAAAAGCTATATGAATTAGTGTTTTTTCCTGCTAATACAGCGGAGTGCACACTCTATCTTTCGGTCGCTAAAGTGACTAGTCGTATTGCCAAGCCAGTCGTCGCCAGTTTGATACAAGTTCGCATAATAATAATAAATAATGTTAACAATTTATATATGTGAAGTCATATTATGATAATACAAGCTTATTGTGTTCGTCCCAGTGCACCTAACGTTGATTGTTAAATTTCAGTGTAAAAACAGTAGGACGATTAATTAGAGTTGTCGTCCCTGGGCCAAGTTTCATCTGCTGGCATTTTAAAAAGTTCCGCAATGCGGTACTATACAAAGCATACCAACCCTGTTATTGGTCAGTCGCTACGGTGCACTGCAGCAGTGCAGGTCGAGTCAATGACGACCAAATCCCTCCATCTTATTTCTGTCGTACACAGAGTAGGAACTAATATAAAGTTTGGTATTCGCACAGTCTGTAATTCGAACCCCACCCACCTACCCGGGTATCCATGTGATGTATGCATGTAATAAGCGACATATATGTGATGAATATTTTGTATATATGCCTAATATTTTCTGCAGGGGTTTCCATTGGTAATCCGGTTGTAATGGCACAGATTAGGGGTTTAAGGTGCTCACCTGTAACGTTAACATATGGATATGCATATAGTATCCGCTCGTGTCGTACCAGGGGGATACGCGTTAATTAGGGCTTACTTGGTGTCTGCATGTGTTTACCAAGGGGACACTGAGGCGGCTCTGAACACATGCATTTTGTCGTGTCAAGTATTGTTACCACAGGGAGCTGTAGCCATCCACTCGTGTCGTACCAGGGGGATGTGCGTTAACTATGTACTTAGGGCTTTCTAGGTTTATGCCTGTGTTTACCCGGGGGATACTGAGTCAGTGCTAAGGCCGTGTTTCGTGTGCCATTTCGTTTTGAGGTTCGCCGGGGAGTACCACGGGAACCAGCATAGTTATATATATATTTAACCCATGGAGACCCTTTGTGCCTTTCTTATATATGCCTTTATAATACAGCCATGGCCACTTTATTTCCACTGAAGTACAAGTCTTGTTATCCATTACATCGTTATTAGGTTGTTATGAAATATGCGAGATTTTATGATAATAATAATAAAAAATCTTTATTTAAACACGGACAAGCTATCAGCATTCGCGTTTTTTTTTATTTTATAGAAGCCGTGGGCTAAAGCAATGTCATACAACAATGAATAATACATTTAAACAACAATAAATTATTTAAAAAGACACATTTAAAGTAAAAATATATACAGAGTATAAATGTAGGCCTATATCCATACGAGTTATTCAGAATTAATGTATAAATTAAGAAAGTGTTTAGCACATAGAGGTTTGAAAGACCGTATACTTGAAGTTTGCCTAATGTTCAGTGGCAATAAATTGCATAGATTTGCTCCACGAACACTGAACATATTCTTACGTAATATTGTCCTTGAAAAGGGAACTTTTAGTAGACAATTTGCAGTCGAACGAGTCGTTCTTCATAACTTCTGTTCAAATAGCTGACACAGTTATTGGGGACAAAGATTGTTCAAACATTTGTATACTAAAACACATTCACAATACATTACACGGTATTTAAAAGGCAACCATTTCAATTTTAAAAACATTTCAGAAGAGGGTGTCAAGATATCACAGTCCAGAATCAGACGCGCAGCCCGCTTTTGCAGCCGCTCAATACGTTTGGAGTTAGTTTCGGTGGTATTTCCCCATATGGGAATGCAATAAAAGATGTGGGACAAGACATAACAGTTAAAAAATGTTACCCTAGCATTGTAGGGTAGATAATGTATACTATTTCTAAGCAGAAATAGTTTGGATGAGATTTTACTACAGATAGTGTCTATATCACCTGACCAGTCTAAGTTGTCAGAGAGCTAGTTTCACACCAAGCATTTTTTTTATTACTGACACATTTTCATCCTTTATCACAGAAATTAATTGAGAGTGTCAGTAGATAAATGGACACGTTTTTGTCTAGTGGTAACGAGCATACATGTGTTTTTATCTGTGTTGACAATCATATTGTTGTCGTTACACCACCGTGAAATATTTGAGGCGGACGAATTAAGTTTTTCGTTCAAATTAGTTACAGTTGTATCCATACCCGAAAAAGTAGAGTCATCGGCAATTAAAGTAGTTTCGCCGTGCTCAATGTAAAGGGGAAGGTCGTTCACGAGGGTAGAAAGAGAAGCGGGCCTAATGTAGAGCCCTGTGGAACGCCTCTGCTTACGTGCATTTTTTCTGAAAGTTGACCTTTGAAAGTTACAATTTGTTGACAGTTTGCTAAGTAACTTTTTATGAAAGATATGAAAAAGTTGTCACAATGAAGTTCCATAGTTTATTAATTAAAGTCACTGACCGATGTTTCACACATTTTTGTTTCAATGGGGCGAGGATATCTAGAAGTCTATGACTTCATAAGCAGGAGCCCCACACGTTTCAGGAGCCCCACATGTTTGTTGGGCGCCATGCTGTATGGAACTGATTTTGATGGATTTTGGGGCAAACTGAACACATTCTAACATCGGAAGGGTTATTTTTTAGTTGGTAGTTGGACATAGATAAACAAACCATGCAGGCATTTTGAACGTCATAGACAGGGTCAAAGCGTTATATATGCAAAATGTCGCAGCCTGGTAACAAGCATCATGTATGACGAGGTGCCAGTCATGGCAGAATTCCGCACACTTCATTTAAACGCTTTATTCCAGTGATGTTAATAATGCAAGCACGATGCGCAGGGTATATTTGCTGATATACTGTGTTTCCATGGTTACTGTATGTAACGTCTGGTAATAGCGATCGAAATCCCTTTATAGGTGCATAGAGTTTATAGCGTAGTCAGATTGTCATGGACTTAACTTCGCGTAGAGTTCTTCACATTGACTGTTCAAATTTGTGATCGATTCGCAAGATTTTTCAGGTAGGCATTTGACTTTAAAAATTCTGTTTAGAGCTATATTTACTTGGTATTTTTATCAACAGAATGGAGTATGTTTTTTTTAAATATTATTTATTTTAGAGTGTATGCTTTTCTAAACTTAATTATTTCTTTCTGCACGCTGAATCGAGGATTATGGAACGCGAAATTTGAGAAAAGTTCATACACCTTGTTTGATTTTCAGAGCAGAAAATGTCTTCCTTAGTGTACAACCGAATATTATCGGTTTTAGCAAATTATAACTCATTCTTAATCTTTATATTTTTTAATCCATGTTGATACATACATGTATAAGTTATACATGTACATAGATACTTACAAACATATATGATTTAACTTCTTCAACAACCTCTCATTAATATTTTGAAAAGCTTAGTTTTTGTATTTCCTGAGAATTAAGTAGAATGCACGGGATATCTCTTGGGTAACCCGACCAAGAACCAATTAACTAAACATTTTGTTGAATTGTCTAGAACTATAACCATATAAGACTTCATGAAGCACAATGCTTGTTATTCAATATTAACGGATGGACAAAAATCATCGTAAATTGGTAGCCTTTTTAACTACTGACACGCAAGGGTCAAGCCAATCGATAATTACTTTTTAAAAAATGTTTATATAACCTGAAATCTCAACACATCTTATTTAAATGTATAATAATAAAATTAAGTCATTGCTATATAGCGAAACTGATGTCTAAATGCTTTTCGCGTAACATCCACACTTTGATATACCGGCAACCATTTCACTGAGGAAAGTTTACTTTCCAGTTATATTAAGACAGGAACATTTATGGTAATCCTATTGTCGATTATTGTTGGAATACACCGCCGTCATATAAGTGAAAAACCTTTGAGAATGATGCAAAATAGTAATCAAACAATCAAATACTCAAATGAATCAATTAAAATAATTTTTATAAGATTATGGCTCGTGCTCTCACTCGGTGTTTGATGGTTACTCAAATCACAACGAAGCATTGCGAACAAGTAAGGGAGTTAAATCAAACGACATGGACGGGATCCGTAAGATAATCATATTTAACAGCTTAACTCCTTTTAGTCCCTTTATTTGTCTAGAATTTCAAACCACTCTTTAATGTCTCACTTGAATTTTGATGATTATGTTTTGTTGATGTTAATATATAGGATATGTGGTTTATACATTTTAAAAATCCCAAAACAGCCACAAATCAACAGCAAGGTTAAGTTACTTATTATATGAATTAGGTATTTATTAATTATAATCATTTGATTCCTTGACCAATGTTTATGTATGGATGTTTTTATTTCCAGATACCCTCGTCTCATATGTATTGACCCTGATTTTAACTAGCACAGGTTTCAAACCGTTATTGATACAAGTATTGTACATTTGCTATAAACAGTCCGGCATTGATTGGCAACTGCGTCAGTAGCCAATGACATCAACACGTCTGTATCTCGAGATTCAAAGAATGGTATAGGGGATATATTCCGATCTATTATCACAGAACACAATGGAAATTGTTTAAAAGCGTCACGCGGGGTTCAAATATACTACAATAAATGAACACACTGGTACAATTCAGCACGTTTGAAAATATCTTGATATAGCGAATATTGGTGCAGTGTCGGCTCGGGGTGAAATATGGCAGACATTGCAGACGACACAAGATCTCAGTCCTCTACATAACCTATATTAGTTATGTAACTAGAAAAAGGCTAGTCTGTTACGCAAGACACGGTGGCACCTCTTACAACTATGGTTGATGTATTGCGCAAGTAACCCCATCTCCATCAATAGTTGATTCATTCGGAGTACAGCTTTCTGATTGACTTGCTTGAATGGAGATTAACGCTGTTCTTGAGGTTATTTCATTTATTTGTTTAATGTTAATTGCAAAAAGGGTCAAAGATTTTTATATTTAAAAAAATGTTTTTTTTTGTTTCGATTTTAATGCAATTATATTGAACGATTTGAATGGAATTGTCTCTGGATTATAAATATTCGATATATGCAAATGTTTTTATCTCACATTTACTATCCTTTTTTTACAGAAGAATGTCCGAACGTCGATCGATTCAGCGTATACTGCCGCCCATTACACATTCTGTCCAAAGACGAGATGATAAAGAGTCACCCGTCAAGGTTAAACCTGAAGTGCGCCCCCAGAAGACCATTTTCACAAGTAGTCCGGTTGGAGGATCGGGTTTGGCTGACTCTCAGAACAGCTCAGTAGGCCAAAGGTCCTTATTCCGACGACAAGGAAGTTTACCGGAGTCGCTTATGTCAGGATGTTATCAGACCTGCACTTCCATGAAATCTGCGTCGAATGCAGAACACCAAAGACAAAATAGCCATGCCCAGAATTCAAATTTTCCCACTCTGCCTTTCCGATTAAGTATCGCTTCTGAATACGACTTAACTCCCTCAAAATGTCTCGAGGAAAGAAACCATACAAACACAGAACTTTTCAGGTCCAAAAAACTTGGTTGTGACCTAAAATCGGGTGGAGGAAACTCCAAGGAAATCAGCTTGTTAAGAAGAGGTAGCTATTCCCGTGGCGAATTCATGACTAGTGTGTCTTGTGCCTCGCATAGAAAACCACGCGAGGACTTATCACCACGAAGTTTATACGAAATGCAGCTTCGCTATAAAAACCTCATAAAACAGAATAGACACATAAACTTCAAAAACTCCCAAGTTTTGAGAGGTGAAAAAATTCGGAAGCCACATACCCTACCAGGAATACGAGCCCCTGTTCATTCGGACATTGTAAGCGCGGGCATTACCGGAAATCTTGAATTACTAGCGGTATTGTCTGTGAAAAGAGCTAACGAAACGGAGAAGGAAACAAGATCTGACAAACAACGCCTGCCGTCGACTAATTCAGAGGAGTCCGGTTCGCTCACAAGACTCCAATTCCCCTTTCCAGAAGATGGCGAGAGCCAAGAAGCATTGGACCGAAGATCAAGGTTTTATGTTAATTGCAAAAAGTTGAACAAAAGGAAGGCAATGTCGGAGAAACGACCGAGACGTGAAGCATTAGAAGATGATAATGAACGAATGATAATAACACAAGCGTTACAGTTAGCAGCGACACAGTATGCCAAATCCAAACCAATAATTAAAGATTTCAAGGGAACGCAAGTTGCCTCACTGCCAAAGGTTGATAGTGACATTCCTAGACCTTCCGCTAGGGTGACCATATCAGGGGGTTGTGGCCAACCTATACACAAGTCCATCAAAATAACTCTCCCAGACTGTAAGTTAACACAATCTAATGCAGATTGTGCTCAAAATCCTCACGGTTTCAGTTCCGACGATTTTAAGGCAAACAACGACATATTTAAGTTGAATTATGACGAGGAGGACAGTATATCGGCTTTTGTATCGGAGGATTTAGTACACGTTGCACACAAACTAGATCCCGAGAATGCACGGGGAGGACAGGTGCCCGACGTAACAGGTCCCTCGAACGAGCTCCTAATGGCTCAAGAAGCTGATGTATTTACAGACGATAGTTTCTCTGAAGTTCTGTTCGACCCGGAGGAGGAGCCTCAAGTATCGGATGTAGATGTCTTATCTGATGACGATGAGTACGCAGATGATGAGGAGGTTCATCGAGCTATGGGTGCAGTTGCTGTGGACATCACTCTCCCGGACAGGCTTTCTAGATCAACTGGGAGCCCGAGGTCCATCGAGGCTCCATGCAGAGGTTCGAGGCCCATTAGTTCTCACTCAGTTAATTTGAGAGACTTTTTGGCAGTACCCGTGAGCACTGTAGCTCGCTGCGTAGAGGTATTATCCCTAGGCAGTGTGGGTGGCTCAGGAGCTATTGATATACCCGAGATTAGAATGATTTGTGCTACACCATTACCCCCCGGCTCGCCAGACTGAAAGTCACTACTACATAATATTCATGGTGTTCGATTGACTTGTCTGGGGGACATTTTGAAGTCAGTCAGGTTGTTTGTGTTACCCCTGCTCAAAGACGGACCTTTTGCTTAAAGTTGATTGTGTAATTATAGATTTATTTAACATAGGTGACATACACTATCGATTTAACGTAAAAGAGACTTGGTAGCTCTGCTAGACAACCCGCTGGACGATTTGACGTAATTACGACCGGAGTGATTCTATAGACCTTCTCTTAAAAATTTTCTCAAATCAAACATTGTGCAGTGTGGTACAATATACACTTTTTCTGCAAAATTGTTTGAAATGTTCTCAATAGCCTCGGCTTTTGTTGGTTAATTGATTTATTGGTTAAAAGATTGATTGGTTGGACCTATGCACCCTAAGCACCCTATGGATATTCAATTAAGTTATATTGTAAAGCAATGACATAGGTTGCACTGTTAATTATAAGAGTACGAGATTTATCTCCCTTTTTAATCACTGGCCAATCCCAATGTTGAAGCAGTTTGGTATTAACAATCTATGCGTACAGGTCTGTTTAACGATATCATGGCATCAATACAATACCGATGAAATTATCGAGAAACGAGCTTAATTAAGAAATTTTAAAACAAGAATATTAAAGAACCCAAACATGCCTAACATAAGAGACCCACATATGGCAAACATGTACTCAAAAATTCAACCCCACGACTAAGCTGACCATTTCAACCTAATTAATGGAAATGCCTAGAATATCAACCCAACTAAATACTGAGAACATCAATTGGATTGAAATGCGAAGAACATCTGCTGAATTAAAAATTTGATAACTTCAAGCCAATCGAAATGTTAAATAAAAATTCTAACAACGTGAACACGATTTGAACTGATAAGATCAACTGAATTATAATGCTGGGAACGCCAACATGATGAAAATACGGAGAACGTCAACCCAATTAAAATTCCGAACACGTCGAACTAGCTGTCGTACGCAATTAATGTTCGTGGAATGTCTCATCTAATAAAATACTTGACACGTTAGCCCACATCTTCGCTAGCCAAGAGTTTAAATATGAGCTACACTGCGTTTCAACGTTTGGCAGATTGGTCGTTTATACATAGAATTACAGCTACAGCTGGCGAGTAAAATGACCAAGTTTCGAGATAAAGCGCTGAAAACATATTTTGAATGTTATACTCAAGGTCTGACAATTTATTTAACTTTGTAAAGCACTATCGGCGTATATATGGATATTTGGTGTCTGTAAGGATGGGTACATATGCTATAGTGTCATTGAGTTGGTTGACACTTCACCCACTTTCATCATTAACTATCGCTGTCATGTTGACTAGCAGAGTCCTCTCGCAACAAAACATCTGATGGGTTGCTTAGTAGTTCGCACGCTACCAACAATCGCTTAACATTGGCGCTTGGTTATACGCGATCAATCTGCCAAGGATTGTAATGCAGAGTAGCTTGGAATAAAACTCTTGGCTAGCGAACATGGTTAGCCCAGTGAACATGCAGGTCACATGAGCTAAATTAAAGTGAGGAAAACGTCAACGTGTGAACACAAAATACCCAACATAAGTGATTGATTTATGTGTATAAATTAATCATTCGTTAACAATTGAAGTTTTATTGGTTTTGACTGTTTTGTTGGTTTTCTGATACTGCAAAGTAGATAAATTTAAAGTTTCTTTATTTCTGTTGATGGTTTGCTTACTCTTTAAAACAATAGCCTGGGATAAGGTCTTATGTACGGATTTACAGAAGACGTAATGTTAATCAATATGGCTTCAGCGTCATAAAACTCAACCAATTTCGCATAAAGGCATATTGTTTCACCAAAGTTCTGTCAGCACTTATGAGTTTTCCAGTGGCAAGTTGCTCGAAAGACGATTAGCCGCTAACACCAGATTAAACTGCTAATACCGGGTTAGAGATAAACCTTCAACATGGCGTGACGTCATCTAATAATGGATTAAATTTAATAGCTCTTCGAGCAACGGGACCCAGCGCTTTAGTAGAATAGTGCTGGAATATTATCCACAATTTACATAGCTCTGGTACCACGGGACTCGTTTATACGAATTAGGCAATGTATAGAAATAGGACAGGGGGTATAACTCGTATTCGGCTTCCACTAACAGGCTCAACTTTACACTGGAATATAAACTTAATTAAAAAATGTTGCCAACCAAATACACACAGCCTTTTTACTTTATTACTTACCCAATATACTGCATCTGCTGCAACACACAAGTCTTTAAGAATAACTCACATTTTGCAAATTCATATCCGAATGTCCTGGCAAGTTACCTTTACCGCATTGATGGCTTGCCTAAAAATCAGTTACTGCCTCGCTTTGGCCGTGACACTGACGTCATTATTGTGTATGAATAATTTTGTCTTGAGTTTTTTCGGCCAATAAAATTTTGGCTAGCCTAGCGTAAATTGCTACAATGGGAATAGGACTTCTGATGTTGACCGGAGTTTTTTCGGCTGATAAAATATTGGCTAACCTAGTATGAATTGCCTCAATTCGATTGACGATTTCGATTAACGTTTCGTATTTATGTTGGGCTTTTGTTGCACATTGAGCGTTATTAATTGCATCGCCATTTACTCGATCGTATGTTAAAAGGGTGGCCATCATGTCACAAACGTCGGAGTAAGTGAGGTTGGGAAAGTCATTTAATAAGGCGAGGTAGGGGAGAATTGAGAGTATTTGTAGAGGAACAAAGGCACAGAGAACATTAAGGGAGACTGGAATAAACAGGATAGGGAAATAGAAAAAGGAGCGCTTATACGTGGTCTTCAAAGGGGCTGGGACTAGAAATACTGGAGGCACCAAATGGCTATAGGTAGCTTTAATACATTATCTGACGAAAACCCCAAGCGATGACAAATGAGTACAGCCCCAACCTTCCACTTTTCGACCGAAAGAAAGACCAATTAGAATCTTATATCGATCGTTTTGATCGATATGCAGATTTTCAGAATTGGTCTACCGAAGAATTTGCGTTATTTCCTTATGAAAGCCATAAAACACTAGGTATGAATCCTAAATTATACCAGGCTGCCCACCTTATTAAAGCCGGGTCTATCTATCTGGTTATAAAATATAACCTTTGCAGTTTAATAATAAGTTTTAAAAGTGTTTTTTTTATATGCGCAATATATGGCTGTATATGTTTCATTTTACACTGATAAATATATCTGTTGCCCAGCAGTAGGATAATATTTAATACATGGTCATTGCTATGGGTGCATCCAAATAGGATAGTTATTAGTGTTAGTGAGGGATTTTCAGCAGATGGATAAAGCCATTTATCTACATCATTCCAAAATAGTTTAACTACTGGACATTCCCCAAAAATATGTCATATTGTCTCCACTTGATCTGGGCAAAAGTGACAAGTGGTAGAATCTTTAATATGTATTCTAAACAAGAATTGATTTGTTCCTATTATTCTATTAGTTATTCTATATTGAAGCCATCTTAAAGTAACATCCGTTGTACATTTGAAAGGCAAAGAATGGATTTTACGTCAATCTGAATCATATTCGTTCAATACATCTTGCCATTTCTGTTCACATTTAGGTCTGGCATAGTTGTAACATACATATATTGGATAAAATGGTTTGGTGCCTTTTTCACATCTTAACAGCACAGTCAAATGGTATGGTCTAATAGAAAATCGAACTGGTATTAAGTCCACTCCAAAAGGTCTAAGAAACTCTTCCACAGATTTTCGCATACCCATATAATGAAGTATATTTAACTTAATATTAAACAATCTTTCCAAGTCCATATCGAATAGGTCTGTTACAAAACGCATTCCATCTATATAGCAGTTTTTATATAAAAAAAATGGGGTTGTTTCCTATCAGAATGTCATCATTAAACCATATAGAGCTACTTAGTACCTCGTTTAATTCCGCAATATTCTAAACCATAGTCTATTCCAAGAATCTCATCTATTATGGGTTTCCTTGAAAAGGGCTTACTGATCAGGCGTCTAAAACATGAGATTTTGACAGATTTGGCAAAGTCTTCAATGTTAGTCATTCTGGCACCTCCTTTCAAGTAGCATTATGGAAATTGAATACGTTTAACTTTATCATTCCCCCAGTGCAAACAGTAAATTGTTTAGGTAGTGCCAGGGTTTTCACCACAGTGACTGTCAATTAAGTACTGTCAATTATGTTTTTGATCAGCTGTTAAGTAAATGCTGTATTTCCTTTAGTTTCTCCCCATAATTCATATCCAAAATATCGTTTACTTTTTCACTAAATGTGACACCCAACATATTAAAGGGATCATTTGTACAGTCCGACTCATATTTTTCAAGCAATTTATCAGGAAGCTTCTTTTTACCAGCTAATCTAAACAGTTTTGTCTTTTCTATATTAACTTTTAACCCGGATAATTTGGCATATTTTCCAGTATTTTTAAACAATTTTCTAAAGAGGTATCTGATCCATCCGAGAATGTGGCTGTATCATCTACACTAAATTTGTCAATATCTAGACTAAACGATAGGAAATTCCCTTTATTAACCTTCTTAGTTTTTTCACCTTGTATATAGTCAAAGTTGTCTCGAAATAATATTGCGACTCCTCTTGAATTACTTTTATGGGAGGAAAAATAGCAGTGTTGACTTCCCCATTCTTGTCCGTCTTTTATATCTCCTCCAGAGGGCGCAATTCAATTAGCTTTATATCAATCGGGTTCAGGGAGATTATTTTCCTGTGAAAACCTGAATCCAATGAGACAGCTAAACAGTTTGGTGGACTGAGCTTTTAGAGATTAACAAAGATTTTGAAGGGCTGCGGCATAAAGTTGTACTCATTTGAACTGACTAGGCAGTTCTTTAATAAAATCTCACGATCATGACAATGCAAACAGCTTCAACAAAATCGGCTAACGCTTGTTGCCGCATGAATAGACAAAACACATACTGATTTTTATGAAAGAATAATATCTTGAAGACTCTGTTAGTGTGCACTCCCATATCTGCTCATCATTGTCACACATGGTTCTTTAAAGGAATGTTTTATTTCTCACAGATACATTTTCGTCATATATAGAAAACAACATCCATTTTGAATTTTTCTTCCAAGAGTTTTTTCAAACACTTACCCCAATTGTAAACTTTACTATTACCATTATATTTACATTGACCTATATATAATCGATAAAATATTGATTGTTTTGAACTAATTAACCAAAAAGAAATGAACTAAATTAAAATGCGATATTTACATTCATTATATAATGGGTATATATATTGGGCTCACAGAATAAGATTTGGAGGATTTTCTGGTAACTTACAATATCCATTGAGTACCGGTTCGATGTCAGATTTTTATATAATCGATAAGAGATTGATAGTTTTGAACTAATTAACTAAAAGTAATGAACTTATTTAAAATGCAATATTTAGATTCATTATATAATGGGTATTTATTGAGCTCACTGTATAAGATTTAGGGCATGTTTTGTTAATCCAATAGCGTATTACAATACCCATTAATTTGCGATTCGATGTCACATTAATTACTTAACCCTCACATTTCACATCCGTATAGCAGAATTGGCTTGACAAAAACATATAAAATGTATAATTTTGTTTTAAGATCTAGACCTAAATAGTAAAATCTGTTTTTTTTTTTCTTTTGTGCCGTTTCAATCAACATTTTCTTGGCTTTGTTCGTATTTAAATTATTATAAAGACAAACCCCTAAATAACAAAAATGGTCTACAATATCAATTGTACAGCCATTCATCATTACCTTTATATATCGTAGCACCACAAACCCACATTTTTGTTTTTAATGTCACAAGTCTTAACTTCCATTTATCATAATAATTACCAAATTTGTCAAGCAGGTTTTGTAGACCATTAGAAGTAGGTGAAAATAGGACCGTATCGTCTGCAAACAACAGGATAAACAAAGTCTTCATTCTTAGTAGCAATATGATGAGTTTACTATTTAAATCCATTTTATTATTTATATCAGAATAATACTGACCTATTGGAAGAGAAGAAATGCTGTCTTTACGTAGCGCTATGGAGGAATTTAAATTTCCAACATAATCTAAACTTTAGTTGTGTTAGTGTCAATTATTGTTGGAATACACCACCACGATATAAGTGAAATACTTTTAATCACGGCGTGAAACATCAATCAAGCAATCAATCAATCAATCAACCAATCGTTGATTGACAGTCAATCAATCGTTGATTGACAGTCAGTCAGTCAGTCAGTTAGTCAATCAATCAATCAGAATAATAATACTCTCTTTCCTTTCTGTAAGTCGACTGGCATTATAGTGTTCTAGTTATATCTGTTTGCATAATATCCGAAAGTATCAGCGTATTGATAGGTTTCGGATACATAACTAAACACACTACCAAGCCTACCAGTCAGCACTTGATCAGTAAGTCATTTCTGGTACACGACTCACCACGTAACATTCACCACGACTATAATATCCCCCATTCTAAACATTGTTCGCGGACCTACCTGCGGAGATTCGAACTCTAAGGTATCACCGAGCCATCTTGCCTGTTTTCCGATATTTCAGAAAACCAGCGTCCAGCGCGCAGTGATACTCGTCGTATCACCGCATGGATGGACTTTACAATACATTGTAAACAACAACACGTGTTTGAGCTTTATCTGTTATTATAAAATGTGACCTTTTGAGGTAAAAATGTCTATACTTTGGTTTCGGTTCTGTTGCATTTAC
>JAQQZZ010124789.1:0-14268 GCA_030265115.1 Mopalia vespertina
CAGAAGGCTGATGTGCTTCTAACAAACTGCCTTAGCCAGAAGGTTGATGTGCTTCTAACAAACTGCCCTTAGCCAGAAGGCTGATGTGCTTCTAACAAACTGCCATAGCCAGAAGGCTGATGTGCTCCTAACAAATGCCCTTAGCCAGAAGGCTGATGTGCTTCTAACAAACTGCCTTAGCCAGAAGGTTGATGTGCTTCTAACAAACTGCCCTTAGCCAGAGGGCTGATGTGCTCCTAACAAACTGCCCTTACCCAGAGGGATGATGTGCTCCTAACAAACTGCCCTTAGCCAGAGGGCTGAGGGGCTCCTAACAAACCGCCCTTAGCCACAGGGCTGATCTGCTCCATAGAATTAAAATGAGTATAGATACCTGTTTGAAGAAGTCAATTTGCCCTTGGAGATAACCCTGCATCAAATGTTTAAAGTCGTGTATTCTCTCTTCATGGAAGTGATTCATTTCAGCTAGACTGGCGTATGTGATGACATCAGCTCTCTGTGTGACACCCTGGACATCCGACTCAGACAGCTTCCCTTCCTCCTGCCCCTTTAAACACTCCTTAGCTTTACTTATTGCACCCTAAATATAAAAAAAATAAAATTTACTAGATTTATTACAAAAATATGAAAATGACATTTAATTTGTTCAATAATCTCACAGTTCCTCCGAGGAGAAATGCTATAGGATTATACCCGATCTCAAAGGGCCAAACAAACTACCACGGAGGTATTTCACATTAACCATGATACAAGAATTGAGGGAGCTAATTCAGATTGTCCATCATACTAGAAACCAGGAACTTAATTCAGATTGACCATGATACAAGATGCGAAGGCGTTAATTTAGATTGACCATCATACTAGAAACAAGAAAGTTAAATCAGATTGACCATGATACAAGAAACCAGGGAGGTAATTCAGATTGACCATTGTACAACAGCCTAAGGAGTTAATTCAGATTGACCATGATACAGAATGCCGGCGAGCTAATTCACATTGCCAGGGAGGTAATTCAGATTTACCATGGTACAAGAAACCAAGGAGCTATTTCAGATTGACCATGATACAAGAAGCCAGGGAGGTAATTCAGATTTACCATGGTACATGAAACCAAGGAGCTATTTCAGATTGACCATGATATAAGAAACCAGAGAGCTATTTCAGATTGATCATGATACCAGATAGCTAATTCAGATTATTCATGATACCAGATATAAGGCATGTAATTCAGATTGTCAATGATACAAGATACAAGGGATATCATTCAGATTGTCCATGATACAAGATACAAGGGATCTAATTCAGATTGTCCATGATACAAGATACAAGGGATATCATTCAGATTGGCCATGATACAAGATACAAGGGATATCATTCAGATTGGCCATGTAACTCATTGTGCTGGTGACTGATGACAAACAAACATCAACAGAGCAGATTCATTCTAAAGGTAATATAACTTGTACCTTATAAAACTGTATATTGCTAAAAATAACACAAATATCTTTTAAATGTAATTAAGCCTGATAACACTTCATCGAAATTTCAAATGTGTAAGCTAGATATTGTCTTTCATACAAATATAGCCATATTTAAATTACCTCGTGTAGTTTAAGTGTTTCTGGGTAAGTTTGTAGAATGCCTTTATATTCATACAAGCTCTCCAATGTGGGGATTATGTCGTGTTTAGGCTGAAAGTAGAAAAAGATTGGAGTAATAAATATCACAGTGCTTTGGGTAGATCACACCAGTGTGTAACCAGTTCAAATCAGACAAATTAATATATGCAGTCTGATCTACAATCTACAATCATTTAGTTATTTTTACCTTCATGGATTATAGTGTCTACAATTATCTGACTTATTCTTGAAAAGAAACCGACTACTAACATAAGAACAGTTTAGCTAGAATTCCAACAGATTTGATAAAATTTTCCTGCGGGTGTTTGGTGAGAGCCTCCTGTTGCCCTGGAGCTAATGGGCAACACGAAGCCGCTCTGTTGGTGATGTCTTTGAATTGCATCCTCTGATTGTCCTTTGCTGCCAGTGCTGTCAAGGGTGATTTCCTTCACCCATTGGGCTGGCGCAAGGTCAAAAAAGTGAAATAACCTTAGATATGACATAAAACTCCAATCTAACAGACTATTCCAAAGCCCCTAATAAATACTTACCTGTTGCTGGAACAAGTGGCCTATCTCATTATATGTGTCTCCAGTGTTATCTATTGCTGCTGTCAGAGATGCATATGCTGAACAAACAAATCATAGGAGACATTGTAATCAAACACTACACCTAATCTGTTAACACAGGAGAGAAAGTATTAAGGGTAAGCTTATGTCTATTAGCTATACAATGTAAGAGTGTAAAGCATGACAATCATTCACTGTTTAGTGGTATGGGTTTGAAGCCGGTCCAGCTCTGAAAAATATGGTTTAATGAAATATATCTAAGATCTCTAATTCAAGCCAAAGGTATTTTCTAAGTACAGACATAACATGTGTGTAGCTGATCTAAATGTGTTACAGTGCAACCCATCACAAATGGAGCATGTCGTGCGAAAAACTAATAATGACTCATAAAGCGATGAAGAAAACCACCCTTGATGCCACTTGCAACACACTTGCACTTGACAAGACTGGAGAAATACAGGACTATAACAGGATGCAATACAAAGACATCACAAACAGCTCCACTTCCTGTTCCTCTTTAAATCTAAAAGAGCCATTGCAACAGGAAGGAGCCACCAACCACCTGCTTATAATCTCCTAACTTTCAAGAGATGTGGACTATTTGTAGATATGATGATAACTGGCTTATAGCCATAATTCTCACCTGGAGCTGGATCCATACTGAAGGAAGCTGCCATGGACTTGATTGAATGACCCAACTTCTCATACTCTCGTTTAAAAGCTAAAGCAAACAAGTCAAATGAAAATGTTGTTTAATTTATGTACAAAAGGGTGAAGAAAAAGGCCAGAGATAAACAGACAAATGAATATATTTATTCATGAAGGAGTATTTAATTATAGTTTGACTGTTTTGTTTTTTTACACATGTAACAAACATAAACTTGGCCTGGAGACGTGGATAGAGAGCCAATTTAAGAAGAAAAAAAATGTTTCAAAGTTATGACAAATATATTTAACTTCAGGAATTATCTGTGTGAAATAGATATGTTTTGTGATGAGTATTTGTGTACTTACGTCCCTGATGTTTCTTCATGTTGTCATGGTAAACATTAATCAGGTGCTTCGTACTCTCGTCCATACTCCTTACAAACTTTGTGAAGGATTCCATCTGTGGTTCTCTACAATCAACATTTCACATTTACAATTATCTGTTCTCAGAGATGGATTTTCATCATAATGACAATCATGGGACAGTGGAGATATCTTGGCTGCACTCTCTCTGTGGATCGTTCATCATGATGACAATCACAAGACAGTGGAGATCTCTTGGGTTTACTCTCTCTGTGGATCATTCTTCATAATGACAACCAAAGGACAGTGGAGATCTTTAAGCTGCGCTCTCTCTGTGGAATGTTCTTCATAATGACAACCATAGGACAGTGGAGATATCTTGGCTTCACTCTCTCTGTGGAATGTTCATCATAATGACAACCACAGGACAGTGGAGATATCTTGGCTTCACTCTCTCTGTGGAATGTTCATCATAATGACAACCACAGGACAGTGGAGATCTCTTGGCTGCACTCTCTCTGTGGATCATTCTTCATAATGACAACCACAGGACAGTGGAGATCTCTTGGCTGCACTCTCTCTGTGGATCATTCTTCATAATGACAATCACAAGACAGTGGAGATCTCTTGGCTGCGCTCTCTCTGTGGATCATTCTTCATAATGACAACCACAGGACAATGGAGATCTCTTGGCTTTACTCTCTCTGTGGATCATTCTTCATGATGACAACCACAGGACAGTGGAGATCTCTTGGCTGCACTCTCTCTGTCGATCATTCTTCATAAGGAGAACCACAGGACAGTGGAGATATCTTGGCTTTACTCTCTCTGTGGAATGTTCATCATGATGACAATCACAAGACAGTGGAAACAGTACACGATCTCTCTATGGAATATTTTATTATGGGTTTGCAGACACTAAAATAACCAAAAAAATGGGTTTGTTTGTTTATTTGATTGGGGTTTAACGTCGTTCTCCAGCTTTCATTCAAATGACAACAGATTGTCCTTTTCACACTGTTCCTTGCTTAAATATGGTGGAATACCAAGAGGAAACCTTGTTAAAACCATCCCTGTGAGTGCCACATCATGTGACTCATTCATGTACCTGATGGTCGACAGACATACCATTGAGCATTACATCGAAGAAGGATTAGTTGGCTGACATGCTAATCACTAAGCTACGGTTGGGGGCGTAAAATCATGGTGGGAGTGTTTTTGCTTGGCAGAACTGGAACAAGCAGTGATGTGGGGTATTGGAATGGATTCTTATTGAAAGCAGGTTTTTGGCAAAAGATCAATGGGAGACACAGTGTCACAATTAAACAGCTATTACATAGAGAATATCACACAGTGAAGTTTGATACCATAAATATTGCTCCAGTGAATGGTTGAAAGAGATAACCCAAGAGATGTAAAGCGTCAAGTGGATTATTCTTTCCACAATTCACAAGTGCAATATTTATGGTATTTTAACTTACCTGTGTAATCTTCTTTTATTTATTTATATAAAATCAAAATCCTGGTCAATTTCATTTTATCCATATTGGTGCAGTGCAATCTACACTGAAGTACTCCATTTAATCTGTCAAACTGAAGTGCTTTAGTCCAGGCAGGGTTAAAGTTCAGAGAGTTATAACAACAATTGTTATTACACTGTAGTGAAATATCAATTTTATGCAAAATCCTGATATTTCATTAGTAATAATAAATACTTTAAATGTTTTTGTAAAGATTTATTTTTGTCTGAATACTGAACAATAACAAATTTATATTTAATATGTTAATAAAAAATGTGTGCTAAGTTTTTAACAGTAAATAACCCTTTGATGATGGGGACTTACATCTTTCCATCCAGTGGCAATGTCAGATGTTCAGAAGTTTACCAAGAAAGAATACAAACAGTAGCTTCCATTCTGGTCTATTGTAAACTACATCATAAACTGTTTTATACCTCTATAACCAAATACATACGTAGAAACATACATATTGCTAATTAATGAGACACTGTAGTCCTGGCAAGAGCTGAAAAAACTCACACTGAACGTAAATCCAATGGATGTGGAGGAGTCTGGATTGTTAAGAAAAATTTACCACCAACAAATTCATCCTTTTCAGCTTTCCTCTTGCCTTGTTTCCATTTCTGTGAGATAGACACAAGGATGGATGTTAAAAAAGACATAAGTATAACCGAGTGTAAAAATACACACAATATATACACACAACTATTTGTGAAGGGTTTTCTTTTAAGCTGAAACAATACTCCTATTTAAAAAAAATCAAAACCCAAAAGTTATCAGCACTAAAATACCCTATGTCCTGTCAACCATTTCTTTGTGGCTGCTTTGTTATTCATTTCTATTATTTAGTACATTCCTCATATCATCATAACTTGCGGCTATTGACATTTTGCTAATGGTACTTTTCTTCAATGAAGATCTTGAAACCACTCAATATTGAGACAAAAATCTAGATCAAGTCCACAAATATTCGTATTTTGGTGGTCATATTTTTTGTTGTGGTTGCTGCAGATGGTGTATGAAAAAAGTATATTTCTAACCAAACATGACAGATTTGAATAGTATTCAAAGACATATTTATACTCTAAGGTCTTTGATGTTAGCTAGGGACATTAAGTTAAGTTTATTCTTTAAGCAGAGAGTATGCTTGAAATAATAGAGCATTCGGTCTACAATACTGACTCTTGAACTAACGTATTTTCATTAGGTCAAATATCATGAAGGTATCTAATAATATCAAAGTTTTCAAAGGCATATTTATACTCTAAATGTTTTAAATAGGAAAGTAAAAGAATTTAATGTTTTATGCACAATGCAAAATAATGCATCAATGAAGATCCTTTAAACATGAAAATATAGTGTTTGACAGCAGAAAAAAAGACACACAGACGGACGGACATGACTGCAGCATTACCCCTAGGTTATAGTTGACTGGTGGGTAAAAACGACACTCTGCATTTAAAAGATCAATAACTCTTGTCACAAGAAAGTTTGATAGGCGTAACAAATCAATAAAACTAAACAATAGTTTCAATTTTTGGGAAAATATTCCCATGCTAAAAATTGGTCAAGAAGGAAAATCACTTAAGTGACTCAATATTTCAGTTCAAAGTCTTCCAACATCAATAGCTTCATTATCACCTGATGTTGTCTTACTAAATGTTAAAGAATTGAACAGATATAAAACATGGATAGTACGATTTATTGTGTTTGTTTATCATGTTAAACTGCTTAAGACTGACATGTTTGTATACATACCTTTTCGTCAGCACATGTCATAAAGTGTAGTAGTACATCACACTGACTGAGAACTGGATGTCGAACAATACGGTTAATCCATAACTGTAGCTGTCTCATTCTCTCCGAGACAAAGTCATCCTCGTACCTACCTGTTTGATAAAAACAACCAGTATATAAACATAAAACTAAAGCTTGTAAATAAAAAATAATCAGAGATTGCTTGACAACATATGCCTACATTAAACAGCCTACAAGATACAGCCCAGACAAAAAAAAAATAAACAAAGAGTTACTTTGCAGAATTCCATGAAAGTTTTACTACGTTACACATCTACATACATAGAAGAATCTTGTATGAAAGTTTTAAAATCCGAAGTTGAAAAGTTACCAAGATCTTAAGTTGAAAAGCAACCAAGAGACGGCCCAGGCAAACTTCCCAGACAGAGTGGGTTAACTTGTATAACAACCAGTATGTAAACACACAGCTAAGTTGTAGTCAACATTTGTTCTACTCTTAAAATGATATGAAGTAACACCCCACACTTGTAGGTTCAATATTAGCTGAAAATATGAAATGAAAGTGTTGTGTTGTTACCAGCCATTTGTTTTTCGGGTAGAGGGGGTATAGGAACACAAGGGAACTTGTCTTCTAAGCGCTCGTGTAACCAGTCAAAATGTTTGTAGCGACGACTCACAGATGTTCTGGTAAACTGCAAACAACAAACAATCTCGTTAACTAAACTATAAAGATTCCAAGAGACTAAGCATACCGGGGTACCTCTTTTGATTTTATGTTAACAATATCTTGCCAGGACAAAACTACTCTACTGACAAAACAAGATTTAAAAGCATAAATGATGGTTTAGCAACAAAGAAACTTATTGTATATCTGTGATATTTACAGACAGTTTACAGACACTGTCGTGTTATTTGAGAGAGGTTATTATAAGTGCAATAATGAATGACAACTGCCCCAAACAAAAGTATGGAGCGAGTCAGAGAATGTAAATATATTTCTAAAAACAATACAGCACTAAGATGTAGGTACCATAATCATGATTTGCTAGAATTTGACTAAATATAATATTGGAGACCTATTAAGGAAGACAAACAAGAGAAATACATGTACCCTTGAGCATGGCATTAAACACCAATCAATAAGTCTTTGTGGACCCTATTAAATTAGTCAATTATTCACAGAATTGTGGGTTATATTGCTCTTTGGATAAATAATACCTGTATATAACAAACTTTTGTTAAATTGCTTCAGCAGGGACATTGATTAAGTTTATGAGGACTTAAGGTCTTGCTGGACCCTTTCGGCTCAAAATGAACCAATTTTTTTTTTATCGCTTCGATTAAAAGTTAGGTATTCAAACTATATGTTGGTGAAATAAATAATTGGAAATTCTAATTACAAACAGTTAAATTGGAGCCAATAATTTAGTTTTCCCTTGATCATGTATTCAAGTCGCCAAACTTTAATTGCCTATTTCAGGCACTTCTGAAACTTCAAATTCGTACCATTGTAAAGAGCACAATGCGATCTAGTAAACGGTGCCTCATTTTTAAAAGTTCATCCTTGATTTTTTTAATGTTTTCTGAAAGTTGTATTTTACATTTTTATAAGACTTTCCAAGGTGGGATAGACAAAAAAATCTACTGGGATCGTTCTAATGAAATGTTTTTAAAAATGAGGCACTGTTTACTAGTTGAAGGACTTTTCTACTTGGTCAACTAATCTATTAGGTCTTAGATCGTTATTGCACTTGGTAAAATAAACCATGAAAAATGCCGTCTATTTTTTTTTCGTTGACATTTACTCATTTTGCAATATTTTTAGAAATAATAATTAGATTTTCACCACATTCATATATACATGTAGCTTTCCAAAAATATATATATATATATGGTACAGATTTATATTCTTCTGAATAAGAGATGGGCCAGATGGGTTTCTGAAAATTTACCCAGGGGTCAAGCAAGACCTTAAAGAACCATTTTCTTTAGTATCTCAAAATGACTTTGATTCACGTAGTTCATTAAACTATTTGTTGCATTTATAAATATGAAACAGAAAAAAACAAGGTTAGTTTAAAATATGGGGTTTATGGAGCCAAATGCGTCCAACCTTTGTTTTTAATGGGCCAAATTTTAAAGCATTTTGTATTCTGGTTCCTACATGTCACAAAAACATTTACACCTTGGCAAGCTAAGCCTGTGTTAAGATTCAGAGATATTTCACTGGTCTGGACCCTAGATCCAATGAGTTAGACAGATTGTATCATCTTCATGGGTATAATAATAATTATACAATATTAATATGTTGAAATGTTGAGTAGAAAGCCGCTTTCCATGTTCGGAATTATAGTGATTGTACTACATGTACATAACACAAAAAACCCTTAGTTAAACTACAGGCTTGTGATGTATTTAGATATATGACATAACATTAAATTGATGGTGCTGGGATTCTAGGAGGTGAATGTGAACACAGATCAATTGAAAGACTTACAGAAGGAACTCAAGAACAAAGAAGATCTCTGCGGTAAACTGAAGGCATTAGCTGTAAAGGGGAAGAAAGAGGTAGCAGAAAACAAAATAAGGGTAAGTCAGCTCAAATGTTAGTCCACTAAATGTTAATTTTGGCCTTGTATTGTACACAGAAATCGCTAGTCGCATAATTTGATTGCATTGCAAACAATTTAACATTATAATAATTTTATATGGTATAATTCATTTAAATGTTTTAATATCAATACATGTACATTTGTTTGTTGTTTTTTGTTTTGTTTTTTTTTTGTTAGGAGTATGGATGAAGTCCTTTTTTTTTTCATGAATGTTGGCGAATAACTTCATGTATTCTTCCAGATTTTAACAGTTACATGTATACCCGATTTCACTGACATTCTCTGTTTATTGTATCATATTACTACACCATGTGTTTGTATAATCCATGATTTTCTGCCGGTGCGTACATGTACTACTTGTACCGTGTACGTGTATGTGTCTACTGTGCAATGACTAGATATTATATCATCTATATCTGTATTACATCTCTCTAACATAGAATTCTCTAACGTAATATAGCTAGGTTTATATCTCATCTCTATTTGTGCTATGCATCTTGATGTTGTGTGGTAATTACCCCATTGATACTCTTCAGTATTTATTATATAATACAATAAAAAAAAAATAATATATAATATTAATAAATTTATATTAATGTTGGCAAGTTAAATTGTCTCTCTATTCAGTAAAGTATATTGATGTTGTCTGATTGGTGGGAATTTTTTCTCAGTCTGCCTACCTACTCTTTGAACTACTCATATCTGATTGGTTGTGCTGTCTTTCGCTGTAAAATTATTGGCATCTGATTGGTGCAATGTTGTGTGTCCTCTTCTTGACAAAGATCTTGTCAATGTTTGTTGCTAGTGACATTGATGGTTCTTTACTGCCACACCCAGTCAGGCAATGATACACTCTGTTAATATGAATAGATTCACATAAAAAAAAATATCAAAACTTAGTCTTTTTTACCAACTTTTACCAATGGTGTTGGCATGCTGTCATTTGTTTTTGATACAAAAGCCCTTCGGCGAATAGCAGTTTGTTTTGGGTGTTGCAATATGCTGTCTTTGCTATAGCACTGGATGAATATTAATTTTCCAACATACCAAAGTATTTAACATGTTTTGGTTATGCTAGTGTCAATTATTATTAGAATGTACAGCTGTTAAATAAGTGAAATACCCTTGACCACAGCATCAAATACTAATAAACCAAACTGATAAGATAACCCCAACCATAAAAGTGTTTGCCAAGTTTATATCAAATAGTAGCCAGGGACATTCATGGTTAATAAATTTTTTGTATTTACTCCAGATTTGACATAAACATGTAAAGATTATATTGTATGACCAACAAAATCATAAAAACAAATTCTGTTTTTTTTTTTTTTGTATATTTGTTAGTTCATGTTTACATTGTTTAATTAGCATCTGCATTTTACTAGTTCAGATAGAGAAATTGAGTTTTTTTTTAAATTCTTGACAGCACTGATAGTTAATCAGAATCAAGTTATTCACACTTATTACACATTGTTAAGGAAAATAATGCAGTATTTAGATTTGGTTTATTTCAGCTTGAGTCTTTAACCAAAGAGAACAATGAGCTAACAGCAAGATTACAGGAATTGGAAGGCAGTTATCAACCATTGGCTAAGAAGCTTGAAGATTTCAGTGTAAGTTCAAGTTATTTTTGTATTCATTACTACACCTTTAATTTGCTTATTTCATTTCAGCCCTCTGGCTATGGGCAGTTTGTTTGAAGAGTACATGTAGCAATGCTGTCCTAACTTAGCACTGGAGGAAAATTAACTTTCCAACATTATGGAAACTTTTCACATCTTGGTTGTGCTAGTGTCAATTTTTGTTGGAATACACAGCTGTCATATAAGTGAAATACACTTAAACATAGCATAAAACACCAATCAATCAATTTAATTTTATGTATTATCCAAAAAAATTGTCAATGGTTTTTTTTACAGATGTTCAATTTATAATGCATCAAAAGGTAGTGAAAATGAAAAATATTTCTTCCAAATTCTGTCCAGTAAATTCTGTTGTGGTTATCTGCTAGACCCCCTGTGTTGATTGGTTTCTTGTCCCTGACCATTAGTAACTGGATATATAGAATGGAATCTGATTCATTAAAATAAATAATAGCCTGTCTTAATACACTCTATTGTATTGTTGTTTAAAGTTGTTTAGTGGTTAGAGGGAGCTTCATGTTGCCCTGGTGCTCTCAGAGTTAAAGGGGAACATGAAACCGATCTGTTTGTGGATTCTGTATTGCTTCCAGTTATTGTCCTGTATTTGTCCCTTCATGTCTTTCTTTGTTGCCAGTGGTGTCGAGGATGGTTACCTTCAACCATTGGGCTGGCACGTCATATAAGTGAAATACCCTTGAGTATGACATTAAACCCCAATCAAACAAACAGTCTTAGTAGTTGTTTGTTTGTATGTTTGATTGTGGTTTAACGCCGTACTTTATAAGGTTATTTCACTGTTATGATGGCATATCGTCCCAATGGGTACAGGAAACCACCTTCAACGCCACTGGCAACAAGGCCAAACAGGACCATGACAGGACTCGGCAACAGATGGATTCTTGTTCCTCATTTGCTCTGAGAGCACCAGATCAACAGAAGCTTTCTCTCAACCACCCATTCAATGAAGTAGTTATGTAAAATAAAATAAATATCTTGTCCCACAGAGCCTCCAGGTGGACTACGATCAGCTACGTGAGCAGTTGGAAAATCTCCAATCATTACAACAAAGTGGAGAGAAAGATTTGGAGCGGACTGTACAAGAGCTGGTACATACCAAGGAAAGAAAGGCTGATGTGGAATCTGAGAAAGATAAACTTCACCGGGACATGGAATCACTTTCTAAGGAGAAAAAGGTAAATGTGCTCAATAAACCCCTGTATAATCCAAACGTACTCACTGTTAACCATGTACTAACCGTGACTGGAATATCTTGTCTCTTAGCTCTCTTTGTCGCTATGTTTTTATGTGCTAACTTTTGGTGTGCCAGATGCTAATATAGTTGTTAACTGCTCATCTTGGACTTTTAAGATGAAAGTGTGGAATGTTTTTCATATCATTATATGTGATGAATATTTGCCAGTGTTTTGATATTTTCTTGAAGCTGCATAGCCAGCATAGTTTCTTTAATAGAGGAAACAAACATATTGAACTCTGATTTAAACGATTGTACTGTCTGTTTCATTAACCAATATCTCAGTAGTATCTGTCCTTACACTGTCAAAACTATTTGCATGATATTTATAACTTCTTTAATCTATGTGGTGATGTAATAGTCTAAAATTAACCTCTCCCTTACATTTTACATAAGCTGAATGTAAAAGAAATTGTCCTTTTTTGGTGTGATTTATGTATCTCTTGTGTGTGATTGATATAAATGTAATGTGAGCTAGCTCACTCTAAATCATATATCATGTCAGTTTTGAGGATGTTCATTTTTTTATCATACCTGTGTGTAGTTTGTTATTTTAGTAACATTGTATCATTATGTCATTCAATCAATCATTATGTTTATATAACCTTGTTTACAACAGTTAAGCTTTGGACATTTGTCTCATTTGTCTGTTAACCTACATTTGACCTACATTTGTACCTAAAGGCCTCTCTATTCCTGTAGCTACATGTAGTTTGTTTGATTGATTGGGGTTTAACGCCATACTTAAGGTTATTTCACTCACATGACGGCGTGCCAGCCCAATGGGTGAAAGAAACCACGCTCCACACCCCTGGCAACAAACAAAAACATCACGGGACAACGGGACGGGACACTCACAGGACAATACAAAGATTTCACATTCCAGTTGCACAAATGCTCTCAGAACTAAAAACTCTGGGATAGTTACCCATGAGTTTAGAGATCATGTGGGAATTATATATTATGTCATTTGTTATTGTTCAAACAGTATTATTGTGTTGGTATCATCCTCCAACATGTCCAAGACGTCAGTATGTTACAGTTGAATGCAAACAGTAAAGTGGTACTGATATCTCCATTTTTCCAAAGCAAATGGTTGTTACGTTCAAAAGCCCCACTGCACTACAGATACAGTTTTATAAATGTATAAACCTTTTGTTATGAATACCAATGAGAGTCTGTTCAAGCAAAATCTAATTATCATTCAAAATTTTTCTAATTTCATTTTAACAAACAAACAAACCACTCAAAGTTTTGGTTCACGGGATCGAGTCCATCTGTCGACCATCAGGTATATGAGTGAGTCACATCATGCAATCGCAGGGGTGGTTTTTACAAGGTTTCCTCCTGGTTATCCACTGTAATGAGTCAAGGAACAGTGTGAAGTGGACAATTCGTCGTCATATAAGTGAAATATCCTTGTGTACGACGTTAAACCACAAACAAACAAACAAAACCACTCAAAGTTTTGAGAAAATTCTAACCTTGGATTTTTTCTACTTTCGTTGTCCAACAAAACCTAAGAACTATTTAAACAAGTTCTTGAAGAATAACTTTTTGACTTTAGTCCCAAGTTTTGGCTAAATTAGACAAGCTTTCTTATGATACCTTGCCTAACCACATGTTTACCACTCAAATTGACTATAGGAGAATCTGTGCAGAAACTAATGTTCTGTTTCTTTAGTAGTTAGCTGTTTTTAGAGAGTCCTGTATCACCACATTATGATGGCACAGTTTGAAAAGGATATAATTTCCTCGAATAAGATAAAACTATTAAAGTGTTTTACTGTGCAATTTGGGAAGTATTTATTGGATGAAGTCCTTATTAATGTGGAAACATGGCAGCTGAGCTCCAATCTATGAACAGTCTTTTAACTTTATATTTAAAGTTTTCACTTAAATGGTACCTCATTCTTTTTGGTGGAATCAAGAACCAGGTTTAGTGCTAAACAATCAATCAAGAGATGAATAAAATACAATTTATAAACAGTTCTGATTGCATAATTACTGTTGATGTTCTTGATTTAAAAACCACACCCTCTTACTGAATATGTAATATTCTACCACGTGCAGCCTCTATATTTCTATTATTAACTCTTTAGTTTATGAGAAGTTTGGATTGCATTATTCTACTTGGATTTCTTTTATAAATGCCACACCCTCTTTCTGAATATGACATTAACTACTTATCACACAATCAGTATTTCTATGTAATATTCTACCACGTGCAGCCTCTATATTTCTATTATTAACTCTTTAGTTTATGAGAAGTTTGGATTGCATT
>JAQQZZ010124800.1:0-28790 GCA_030265115.1 Mopalia vespertina
TGCATACGAAATGTGTGGAAGAGGTGGGCGGATTGACAGCCTTACGCCTCTTTAAGCATTAAGATGTCGTTATGTATTGTACAAGATATCAACTTTATAGAAAATATGACATTCGACATTTATAATTTTTTATTTTCGTTATAATGAGATAACACTTTCTAGTTAAGAAAATTGTGCAGGTTGAAACCCGTCCGGGAGTCGAAGCCACGAATCTGTCACCGAATCGCCAGCAGTAAATGCCGGCCACCTTGACCACTGAGCCAGAAGGCTGAGTAGTTTATTTACTGCTGGTAATTCGGTGACTAACTCTGATGGTCGTAGGTTCGATTCTCGTACGGGTTTCAACCTGTAAATTTTCTGAACTATAAAGTGTTATCCCAAAATCACTAATACTGTGAATATTCACTTTCTAAAAGACAACAAAAAAAGTCATGTGTTATTCTTGGCTGTTAACGTAGTGCCTGATTATGGGATGTAACGATAAACCAGTCGGTGTAATCAAGCCTTGTTTAATACAGAAATTAAAGCCATTGCGGTTAATCTCTACCCAGATATTTGCCCTCGTGATAGTGTCGGTGACGAATTGGATTTCTTCGACTCTGTAATTCTAGAAAAATATTGTATGCCCGTTATAAAGAATATCCGCCATGAAATTATTAAGACTATGGCGTAAAATGCTAAAATAATAAATAGCATCCTGTGCCCTGTTTCGTTGTTGTGTGTTGATCTACGCATATGTTAACAATAGGTAATCAAATGGTAACTTTAAATTTGCCGAGACCCCGACCGAGAATTTTACTGTGCACGTCGCGGTCGGCTGGACACTGACAACAGCCCAAATCTTGCTTATAATTGACCAATTATTATGATAAAGTTACTTGCTATTTAACTTGACACGTCTTAGATTTGTGACTTCAAGACCAGCGTAGTAGAAGGATTATATACAAACTAAGGTCTGTGTTAAAGGCGTGTGCGAGCAGGGATATTCTGGTCTATACGATACCTTGAATTGTGTACAGCTCAACATTGCCAGGGGCGTGCTGGCATTGTGTTGTTTTTTTCAAGCAAAGTTTGACCATATTGATCAGATACAGAATGGCCCATGTAAATGCCATTGACATTTGATCATAAATATTTCAAAAGTTTACGGTAAGTGGTTTTTTTTTTGGCCAAACATTCATTGATAATGACAGATTGGAATTCGGTTCTTATTGGAGTTTGATGTCTTTGTTAAAGTGACCACTAAATTCAATCTATAGCTGGCCAAGTATGGTAATCCGCTAAGATTAACAACAACCGTGTCAAGGCACTGCACATTCTTTCCGTATTGGAAATAATATGTATATGTAGGCTACTAGCGCTCAAAGGGACAAACAGGCTTTTTATTATTTAATGAATCAACACCGTGTATACAACTATTTCGAAACTAAATTTGGGACACAGAAGAGCACAATCAGTTTTGGAAAAGAGGTAAACATTACATATTTCAATCACTTGTTCGCCCCATTGACTTTTACGCCGTCGTGTTTGTGAAAAACATTAAGTACGACGTTAAACCTCAAGCAATCAATCAATCAAACTAATAGCTACTGAGAAACGGTGAGGATACCAGCTAATCTAAAGAAAGCATATAGAAACGTCTGAAGTAGATATTAAAAGAATTCGTTTATACCAATTTTGTGACGATTTTTTCTTTCTGTAATTCACATTGTATTTTGACCCGACACCGAAATCAATGTACGGAATTTTTGTATATTTTATTCAATTTATTTCAACTTGGTATAGTATAAAAATAAATAATAATGTCACAGTAAGGTAGGAAAGTTAGACAAATCTCAAAACTTGGTGCTTCTTTTTTCAGGTATCAGTATATGCAACTACACATACCAAACATGTGTTTGCTTGAATGATGGTTACCACGATGGAATAATTACTTTACTTGGGCATGGAGCCGCCACTAGAAATCGTTACCTGGATTCTTTGTGTCCTGTCCCTTATGATTCTGCCAGTAGGTTTCCTGTGGAGGATAATACGATCAAGGGAATATCCCACAGCATGGAAACTCGTATTCGCATCCTGTGACATCGCTCATTTTATATTGGTTCTTGGTATCGTGTTATCCCTTACTGCTCCTGACGACCAGGCAGCCTTGTCATGTAGAATGGCAGGCTTCTTAATGTTATTCGGGTGTCAAGATGCCGTTTGGAGTATCGTAGTCTACGATATTGTGTTTCTGTGGATAAGTTTTCCTTTGAAAGAAACTCATTCTGCTAAAAGTTCATATCAAAGGAACGTGGTCTTAATCATTTTAATTCCTCAGAAACTTTTCCAAACTGTACTTGTGGTTTTACCGCTGACGTCTTTGGAATATTTTGACAATTCAACGCCATATCTTATCAAGTGTTTACCTTTCCGAGGAATTCATTATAGTGGTTCCGCCTACTTTCTGCTAATTATTGTTTTACTGTGGGTAGCAATTTCGGCGGCACTTGTTTTCCTTTTTGTGACCTTTTTAAAAATTCAACGAGCACGACTTACGCGTGTCCACTCGTCAACAGATATTCAGAATTTGTCCAGACGTGTACGATTTGCTACGATAGTTTTACGTTTATCCATCCTGGAACACACCGTGCTCTTTGTTTCTTCTCTTGTTTTAACCTTGGCAATCTATTCTGATACATTTATTCAGCAAGATTCAACTCTCTTATGCTTTGCACTCGGCAGTTTTGTTAAAGCACTGATCTCTATCATATGTAGCTGGTCTGGTGATGATAGAACTTCATGTCAAAAAAGAAAGCCACGTGTATTAGATCCAATTGAAGCAGATCGGACACTTCGAAAACTGGAACACATCGGAACAAAGGTAAAAACGTTTATAATTGCCTTTAATTAGAAAAATATAAGACAACGAATACGTAAGAATATCCCGTCAAGTCATTGTAAGGTGTGTGTTGGGGGACAGGGAAGGGGAGGGGGGTATTTAAAGTTAAAGGAACAATTTGAAAGTAAGAAATTTGATGTTATTTTGAATAGGACTTTAATAACAATAGCTGTATTTCTTGTAAAAGTGCAAATCCGTCTGGTAAAGGTTTGCTTGATAATTGATTCATATTCGCAACAACCACAACCAACTACCTAGTTACCAACAAAAGTTGTCGAGTGGTCTGGACCTTAGAATTTGCGACACCTATAAATGTTTGGAATAAAATAACCATATGTTTCGTCTTTTTAAACACAGCACGGGATTGTAAGTTTGAAGTGTACATGGACAGATGCAGGTAGACAAGATGTGCAGGAAGGACTGTTGAAGGTATATGAACCCGACAAGTTAAAGCTGTGGGCTCACGAGATTGTAGTACTGGGTATGCTGAGAAGCCGACAATTCCCTGGTTTATTAAAATGTCAGTGGACAGACAGTTCTAACTCCTACAGCGACACCATATCACTTATCTCTGGTGAAGATGTATCACCGTCATCAAGGTAGACTCTAGACATATTTCTCACTTACTCATTCATCTAACTGGTGTCTTTTAATTGGTAATTTTTACTGAACAACAAAACCAATCGAACGTAGCAACAACTGACGTCTCTTTGACAGATGAATTCTCACATGGGTGCTACCGGTTTTTTGCATGGTTTTTGTATTACGGTAGCTGAAACATAATAAGCTGAAATCATTTGCAAGATAGACCACATTTTCTCTAGGCAAATCTGATGTTTACTAATTTCTGTCATCAGCCTTGCCACGCTTACCCCGTGTCGGCGGTCAGACAAAGATCGAAGGCTTTTTTAAAAAAAGAGACCAATCAAATACATTTGATACTTTTCAAACAGTGTATCGCCTCCGTCGAAATATCATATCGACAAAATTATATGACAAAATATGATCATATCGACAAAATTATTTCTGAGCATTGGCTTTAAATATGCATATTTTAGGTTGTCAGTTACAGTGGGTCTGTTAAGGTTCGTGTTTACTTTGTTAAATGGAAGTTTAATGTATTTCAATGTTCGTACTTATAACAGAGGAATATATGGCACCGTGGTTACACGTTGCTGCGCATTGGCGATAACTCGAACTAGGAGGGATAACTCCTCCTAGTTTGACAAGAACTATGACCCAAGTTTGACAAGGTGTGAACTTGTCATAACTCACCTTGTCTCGAGGTTTTGGGTATACCATAACCATAACTTACATCGTAATCCTTTTGTGTTTAAGGTTAATTTGCGTGGATTTCGTGAACCTTGGGAGTTTCAGTGATGTTTTCCCTCTATTAAAATCTCCTCTCAGTGACTCGTGCATGCTCTCTCTGGTCAATGATGTCGCACAGGGTTTATCATATTTACATTCACTCTCCATTTTACACAACCAACTTTACTTGAAGAACATATTCCTCCGAGGGACGATAGAGGTATGAACTCTAGTATTAGTTCCAAAATAAAAACATCTTGTTGTTTCCTGTTTAAATAGCTTTTGCATTGATTATCTTGGATCCTAGACTTATGTGTTCCACCCATTTACCTATTTTGCCATAATGTACATGAACTTTAATAAGTGAAAATAAGTTCTACATCAGATACAATGTTTTGCTGTAATTTGTGTGTAATGTTATCTGGTCGTGGTCAATAAAGTTAAACAGCTATATTAACATTTTGGTAAATCGCATTTGTCGTTTCGCTTTCAGACTCAAAACCTCTCGGCATCAATTGGCAATTTTGAACATTCTGAAGTCGTGTCGCCTACGCCACACGAAGAAACTGATAACTGTTTGCCATACAACTGGCTGGTTGACCCTGTCGTCGTTGAAATTGATAATTCCGAGACGTTTAGATTTGATATTCGCGCCTTTGGTTTGGTAATTCTAGAATCGGTCATCTTGAATTGTCTCTTGAAGAAATCGTCCAATTGCCCATCTGCGTCGATATTCCACTCAACAGATAACTGTGCTACATCAAAGTCGGACTCTGCTCCTGTTACAACAGATGCAAGAACATGTGTCGAAAGTGGTTCCGGGGAGAATAATAATCTACCAGATGTTCTTCTTGTGAAGAGGGTAGTAACTGAAAACAGTCATCATAGAAACGAATATTGTATAAACGGTTCGAATAAAATGGATCTGTGTCATGCGGAAGGGCAGTGCAATTCAGAATCAAGTAGTGCCTGTTCGGGGTCAGAGTTTTGTGAAAATAAGACCCTTCACGAAAAAGAACACAAAACCTCCCCAATGAATGTGAGCAACACTAATTCCATCAAAGGGACTATTCCAGAAAGTATTTGGCCGTCAGAAATTCTTATAGTGCAGAAGCAAGCAGAAATTAATAGCAAACTTGATGATGCTGAAGACAATGTCAAGAATTGTAAAAAACCAAAGAAGGATTATATGGACGCGTTTACGGCCGAGTTAGTCAGCAGATGTCATGAGAGCACTTCTGTTTCACATTGTAATACAAATTACACGACTGACATATCAAAGGCGCAGTCAAGGAAAATATCGTCCTGCAAAGGATCAACCATTTACAAGCAACAAAGCGATAATAACCATCAAAGGGAAGACGTCGATTTACTTGCGTTAATTTGCCAAGACTCCGTTGCAGCATTAGTAACCTCAATTTCAGACAAATACCCGGCGGAGGTCACAACAAGCTTCAAAGAAATAAAACCAGATGACGCCGCGCTGACCATCAATCACCAAAGTGGCGTACAAGATGTCGTGATGAACGTAAAGAACAAAAGCGACGAGAACTTCAAAAGTACACATAAGACCAATCTATACGACCAAATAAAATTGACTGGCAATGATGACCATACGGCCGAACCAGGCGTTAAAACTCATTTCTCGAATCAGTCCTCACACAGTTTTCATGATGGTACATCTAACAATGAAACAGTTCCAATTACCTGTGTGAAAAGCAAAATACAACCCACCTGCCAGAGTGCATTTACTCGGGTAGTAAGCTCTGCAGTAAAAGCAAGTGACGTTGCAAAACCATTTGACAGTTGGAATAAATGCCAGGTATATTCTAGAGAGACTATTCAGACAAATACAATTGTCAGCTGCAGTCATGGCCTGAACAGTGAAATCTCACATAACTTAGCTGGGGGGATTTTACCAGATGTTGCTAGCAATGTATTACAAGGCGATAGATGTGACACTTATTCCCCTGGCGACAATAACATCTGTCCAGATGTTACCAACGCAGTGGTACATGACGTCAACAGCAACGAGTCTACATATTTTGACAAAGAAATATTAAATTGTGGCAAGAGTACTGTCGCAGACGTTGTATCAGACACTACTTTGTCGAAACAAAATAATAGTTTTAAAATACCTTCAGATCTAAGCAACAGGGAACGAATCTTAAAACAACAATCTCTGAAAATGAACCGAGCCAGACGTCAGCTCAAGGCAGCCGTGAAGACCCGAACAGTGTCGCGCTTGATTAAAACAACACGTTCATTGGAGCGGACAAGAAACGCAAAAAGTGACAAACCGTCAGATAGGACCAGCAACCGGTCACTGGATGTTGCCACCATGGAAAATACAATTGACACTAATCAGTGTAATACACAAACTTCGCAAGATATCCCTAATCAATCGATTTCCACACTGGATGGTCAAACACTAACACACTTTTCTAACACATTGGCAACGGCATCGATAGAATTAGACCACGGCTGTGCTTCTACAAATGGTGCTACATCGGACTCAACTAGTTTAGCGAAAGTGATGGAAATTCCCGACATAAATACAATACAGAAATGTGACACTGTAAAATGTATTTCCACTGGCAACGTGGATTTTAAACGCAACTCACCATTTGCTTCGTCCAGTACACCCGCAAGTCACAACAATTCAAAGCTTGACACAGTGTGTCCAAAGACGAACTTATTCCAAATTTACAATTTAGATGGTAGTCAAGCTATGAATATTGAAAATGTAGCTGAATGTCGCATTTCTCGTTTTGATGAGATTCAAGCTCAGGATTGTGAGAACGTTGTTGAATCTCACAATGATTGTTTTTATGGAAATCAAGATAAGAATGACAAAAAGCGTTTTAAATGTAGTAGTTATGATTTTGATGAGATTCAAGTTATCAATGTTAAAAACCGTGTTGACTCCAATAGCTATCATTTTGGTGGGATGCAGGCTAGGATTGATGAAACAGAGGATAACAATAAACACGTTCATAGAGATCAGATTCAAGCAAAGAATCACACAAGAGTAGTCGAATCTCATAGTTACCATTTCCGTGGGATTCAATCTAACAATGGTGAAAATAGTGTTAAATCCCATAGCAACCATGTTCATGGGAGTCAAAATAAAAATATTGAAACGGGTATTTATTTTGATGGGATTCAAGCTCAGAATGGTGCTAATGGTGTTGAATCCCATCTTGACCATTTCGGTGGGATTCAAGCAAACATTGGAGAACACGATGTTGAAACACATGGCTATTATACTGATGAGACTCCGAGTAGGAAATGTGAAACGGATGCTGAATCTCACAGTTGCAACTTTGGTGAGATTCATCCTAAGAATGGTGACAAAGCTGATCAATATGGGAGGAAATCGCAGTTTTTAAAACAAAACAATGGTGTTAGTATTACAAACCAAATATTGGCGAGCAGTGATAGGTGTACTGGTATTAAACAAACTGCTTCCTGTCATGCGAGAACTACACATACTTCCGGAAAGCAATTACAGAAAATTTACGGTAAATACAATAGCGTTATATTTGATTCTGAATTGATAATAGGTCGACTTCGAGGCATTGAAACAAGCACAAATACTGAGACACAAAATACAGCGAAGTGTGGAAACCCAGTTTCTCCACATTCACAGGACTGCCAAACAAAAGTGTCAACACTTTACTGTAGTCAGGATGAAACAGATTTCCTTCGCAGGAGATGTAAAAAATTGTCGTCGGATCTGATACCAATTCAAGATCTTCTTCCAGTAACTGATGCTGGCGTTCGAAGAATTGTTGAGCGTTTGTCTCATATCGTCGATCTAAGCACTGTCGATGAAAGGGTAAGTGGAACTGCTATGATATTCTACATTTACTATCACTGAACAAATATCGAAAGTTGCACAGATCGAAACACTTAAACTGAAAAACTTAATTTATATTCATGTAACACATAAACGTACAAATTGTGAAATATATATATATAATTTATTAATTTGGTGTAGATACGTTGAACAAGCAAAATTTAACAATACTTTCATTTATATTATTGTATATGAAGTTGGTTTCTAGTCGTAAGTCACTCGACTTAGCTAGGATGGACGATATGGCAGGAATGTCTCGTTCTCATCTACTAGATTTCCGAGTACAGGGTTTAAACTCTATCGCTTTGCTTTGAATATCGCTCATTCAGAGCCGTAGTTTGTGTTGCTGTTGCTTGAATCTGTTGGATTGGCAGGGAGAATTTACACGTTTTTAATGTTCTGTACTAGAAAGAATGTAGGCGGTACCCGGAAGTGGAGCGAATTACATGAACTATCGAGAATTACATCACGTGACTTACAGGCCATATTGCAGAGCAAATATTCTCATTGAGATTGTGTGTTTTATTAACAACGAACTTAATGGTATTTTACTTATATGACGACTGGTTGTCCACGTAACACTCTTCTCCACTTAAATATGGATCAAGTAACTACATATGAATTATTTTCAGATTACTTTTGCCACTGTTTAGATGGTGTCAAGATTGGGGAATCTATTGTGGAGATAGTCGCAATTCATTTATGTTCTAATATGTTCACCAGGAACCTTTCCGTCTGGAGAAAAAACGTTTAATTTATGTATTTGTTTTGTTTTTTATACGGAAGCCAGTTTGTTCCATGTCGAAATGAAAACATTGTTCAACAAACTGGATTGGGTACATGGAAGTACACGACTTACTAACACATTGCTTACTCGTGGTTACGACTTATATACTTGTAATAACGAGATACCTTACTCGGAATTACAACTCAGGCCTACTATCTCTAGTATTAACTCATTGCTTACTCGTGGTTACGACTTTTTTACTTGCAATGACGAGATACCTTACTCGGAATTATAACTCAGACTTAACTATCTCTAGTACTTACTCATTGCTTACTCGTTGTTACGACTTATTTACTTGCAATAACGAGATACCTTACTCGGAATTATAACTCAGCCTACTATCTATAATGTGATAGGTTGAAGACAAAGCGGCGTTCGACATGGCACTAACGGGCTTCCGTAAACTTCCTCGATTGTTGTCAGTATTATCCCGACACTAACTTTATTTTATTTATTCCAGCTGTTGGACGCATTTGGTCGGTGTTGGTCTTTTGCTGAACCTGTGCCATCTGCCGCAGACATATCACGATTTTTACACCTTTAGATCACAGATCATACGACTTATTTTGTACGCGCCATGATTATGAATCATAACATCAAAGCAGAGAACGTTTAATCCCTGGAAACACTAGTCGTGTCATTATAGTACAACACAAAGTGTAAGCTGTATGCATCTATTAAAGTCAACGGCATATGTGCAGATAAAATTATAGCGTTTTGTTATGTTTCTTTTATTTAAGTTACACGTACCATGTTCAATTTTACTGACGTGTTTGATTTGGGATTTATCTAGAATATTACGTTGAATTATATCTGTCATATTTATCAATCCGATATTTGACCAACAGGATTAAAGCCTAATTACAGGTCATTTGTCAACATTGTTATGGGAGGAAAGTTGGCCACAACCGGAAAGCGCACGCCCTTCTGCTGGTTGATGCATGCCAACACACATAAGGCATCGAACCCGCGACACTATGCCAAGAAACTAGGAGTCATAAGTCAACAATGAGTCAACAGTGATTCCTAGATGCTATGTCGCCAGGGACTTGTTGTGTGGTGCTCACGACGAGCACAAAAAGCGATCAGATATAAGGCAAAGTGAAATTTACCCACCTGTCCTAGATATTAAAAAAAGTTAAATCAATGGGTATGTATACCCAGTTTCAAGTCTACCGGCAGTTAGAGACAGATTTCTGCAATCGTTTGACTGCATTTAAACACATATGTTGACATTCCGGCCAGAGTTATGTCCCCTTATTGCAAACACTAAATAGCAGATTCGAAATGCTGAATGAACGACTTTAAACAGTTACTTTAATATTACTGGCTGTCATGTGACTACAGTCATGCATGTATACTTCATTCACTGTTTTTACTTTGTATCGGGGCTCGTCGCTTTCGCTAGCCAAGAATTCTTTTCTGAGCTACACTGCATTGCAACCCTTGGCAGATCGTGCCCGTCAAACCAGGCCATTCAGTGACGCCTCTAATTGGCTGAGTGGAAACCTGTAGGCACCAATCAGATGGCGCGGTACGATTATTCTCGGCTAGTCGGATAAGCTTTTTTATACGTTTGTTATAGTATCACGGCCCCTTCTCTAACTCTTCACTACACAGATAGCGTATCTGTCTATATTTTGGTTTGAGATGCTGGGTCTGTCAAGGGTCGTAGGCTAATGGAGAGTAGCTCGGAATTAAACACGTGACCAATGGGGCGTGTATGGATTGTTAACGAATCAACAGAATTATCTTATTTTATGTGGTATTCTTATCAAGATGTCGACAGGTGACAAAGTACAACAGATATAACACAAGAGCTTTTATTTAGTATAAGGCTTCGGATTCCGTGAGCTACTGCGACCCTAGATGCGAATTCGTATCCAATAAACTATACAGTATATACAGATACGAGGTACAGCCCTATGAAAACTACAGAAATAAGACCTGCCTCTGAATACTAAATAACGTTGAATGCGCATGACCTAATTACCGCGGAAGACATTTTTAAGCGAGTGCGGTAATGCTGATAAATGATTGATTTTGACATGACAATGGACGTCGAGAGGTCGTTTTATGGGTAAAATAAATGACTTTATTTTACATATGTTAAAAAGAATTTCACATATGTGGAAAAGAATTCAACATTGTGCTAACGTTTAACTATTTGTATTTTCTCCTTTTCCTGGAGAAACGAGTTATTAAATTTCCAGAACCGTCAAATGACTATCGCCAACTGTATTGTCAGAGTGATTAATGAATAATCGGATTATAACTGGGGAGGATGTCGCAGTTTAACCGTGTGTATTAAGTTACGCGAGGTAAAAACAACCAAACAAAAATGGGAGTAAGCTGCCGCTAGGTATATTGTTGCCTATGCAGAGTGTTCAAATTGATGTTGCCAACCCGGCTTTGGCCTTCAGTTTGCCGTGACTGTAGACCTAAAATTTACGCAGGAAGGCCAGTAACTCATTTTTGTTACACGTACAAGGCATAATAAAACACTTAAGGAGTCAGACTTTATTCCATGGGATTATTAAACCTGTTTGTCAGGTTTGTCAGTTTGTAACTATGGAGTATCATCTAGTTTTTCAAGGCAGACTGGGAACTTTGGGATAAACCCGCGTCATCACTATCTTACCGGGAAGTCTCTTATTTAAGCATAATCAATATTAAATTTCAATGGGCAATGTTGTCCGATATGCAGTTGTTGATCACTATTATGGACGTTTTACAGATGTATGTGTATCAATGCGCACTTTCTTATTGAAATACCTAGAAAACTGGCATTTATGGGATAAATCATCTTTTCTAGCCAAGAGTTTTATTCAGAGCTAGTCTGCATTGCAAATCTTGTAGATTAATAGCATATAAATAGAATTACAGGTACGCCATCCCCCTGGTCGATAAAATGTCCAAATATTGGGCTAAAGCGCTGATAACATATGTTGAATGTTATACTCAAGTGTTGACAATTTGTTTAACTTTGTTAAGCACTATTGGCGTATACATGGAGGGTTAGTGTATGGATACATGCATATGCAATACTCTCATTGAGTTGGTTGAATACTCCAAACATGTCCTTTTTTCGACAACACTTCGCCCACTTTTATTATTGACTATCGCCGTCGTTTTTACTAGCAGAGTACTCAGGTAACACAACATCTGATTGGTCGCGTAGAAGTTCCCACGGATCCAATGAATCGCTTGGAAGCCGAGTCCGATTATATGCGATCACTTCGCCAAGGGTTGTTATGCAGAGTACCTCGGAATAAAACTCTTGACTAGCGAAGATGGGGATAAATAGAATCTGAAATTCGTGATCCGAATATCAAATTTATGAAACTCGTGTAATGATTTTCACCCTTTCCTTGCCTCAAGCTCGGAAATTACTAACAGAGTTTGATAAATTTGATGTTTCTGGGCCACTCATTAGAGATCCTCTATATATTTGAAAAGAATAGGCGTAAAATAAAAATAGGGCACCGCTCAAGGGGTGCCAGATACGCCCTCTGCAATAAGGAAGAAAGATGTTTTTTTAACCTCCAAAGAGGCAGGAACTTGTTAGCTTTGCCACCTCCAATGTGGTAACAAATTTATACTTTCCCACCTCAAGTGGAGTGGGTAAGTAGTAAAGATGGAAGTGATGGAAGTTTGATATTTCTGAATTTGAATAAAATGATAGCATTTAAACAATTAAATGGTTTATGTCACATGTATATTTATTGTATGCAAATGTCCATATGGTATAAAAAATACCTTTAATGACATTACCAGTTAAAGTTTTCATTTAAAAGTTATGGCCAGGACAAGGTTTTAAGTATTATGGACAATGGTGACCTTGATCTTCACTCAATGACCATGGATATAGGTCATGACACAGACCCTAGTCAGAAGGAACATTTGTGCAAAGTATAACCTTCTTCGATTTATTTATTTGTGGCCAGGACAAGGTTTTTAATATTATGGACAAAGTTTTCATTTTAAAGTTATGGCCATGTCAAGGTTTTTAGTATTATTGACAATGATGACCTTGACTCAATGACCTTGGATATAGGTCATGACACACACCCTAGTCATAAGGAACATTTGTGGAAAGAATAAACTTCTTCAAAGTTTTTTTTTAAAAGTTATGGCCCGGACAAGGTTTTTAGTTTTATGGACAACGGTGACCTTGACTCAATGACCTTGGATATAGGTCAGGACACACACCCTAGTCATAAGGAACATTTTTGCAAAGTATAAGCTTCTTCAAACTTTTTGGACCAGGTGATGCGGACAGACAGAAGGATGGACAGACAGACAGTGCCATAACATAATATTTTCACTTTCTTTGAAAGCGGGTGTATAAAAATCATGAACATGATTCATTCACAGCTCTTTTCCTTCGTTCTCTAAGTTAACTGCAAAAGAAAATGAATGGTTGGTGGTTTTGGGATATCAGCTCAATATCCAGGCCATGTGTCAAACACATTGATGTTTTTGTGGTTTTTTTTACCTGCATTGTCCCCAGACCCTTCTTTGAGTGGGTTGCAGTGGGGATATGGTTCATCTTTCATTGGCAAACCTTCAAAATTATGTAAGTATAAAGATAAACAAACAAAAAATCGAATTTTTGAATCTCAGATCCATTTATTAGCAATAATGTACAGATATTTTATACAAGCGAAGTGCATGTTTAATCATCCCACTAAGCATTGTGCATTTGGACAATTTTATGAATCACAGCCGATGTCATTATTAAGAGTTCATTATTTTTCACCAGGCGTCAAGCTCAATATTTCTACGTGAATAGATGTGTGAGCCTCCCAAGTGATGAATATTTGATAAAGAACTGAACAATTACACTAAAAATGAGTTTCTGGTTACCTAAATGTACTATATTTATTCCTTTGTTTCCCTATGAAAACATATATTTGAGTCTTATGTACAGCACTCAAAACATAGTTTAAACTAAAGCAACCAAAATTTGCATATCTTTATTTCAGTCTTTATGTTCAACCTGGAATTTAGTGTACATACTATACGTTATCCCAGGTTAAATACAAATATTTTTTTATCTCCCAGTGCCAAAATATTCGTAAAATTTGTATTTTATTTTTGTGAGCTTTACATTGAAGTATGTTGACCATAAATACTTTCTAATACCCTTGGCAAAAATATTCGCCAAATTCATAAGCTACTTTTAAATTTATTTTATCTGCAATTGATTTATCTTTACACAAGCACACGGTTTTGTCAAATAGAAATTAAAAACCTAAAAATGCATTCCAATAGGCATATTAAATACAAAATCAGTACTTAATGTAGAGCACAAATATGTAAGAAAATATAAATAAGTCACAGAACAATAATAGCTAACAGCTGAGCATGAACTGTGACGATAATCAGTTTACCACACATGACAAATAAGTGATTCGAATCCAAATGAAATAAATAATAAAATATCAATGTACATAAGCTTGAAGTCAATGTCTATTGTAGTAATTAATATATTAACACTTTCTTTTAATTTGTATTCAACTCTTATTAGTACCTTGAATTGATATGTCTTTGGGTTTCCTTTTCATTGGACATTTAAAAAAAAATAAAAAGCTAGCATATCTGTTTGGTATTTAATGTCTTTAAGTGTTTGACTTATAGGGACTCCCAGTATATATATATTTTGAATAAATGAAGAGAGAAAAATTTGCTTGCCTCCACCGGGATTCGAACCCCGGGACCTTTGCGTTACAGGCCCAACTCTCTACCGACCGAGCTACAGAGGCTCACGGCAAAGTGAGTCCAGAATTCTTACCCAGTGAAAACGGCAATTTTCCCTCTTCAGTATATATATATAAAATTGAAGCATTATATATAGAGCTCCAAAAAAGCTGAATAAAGGTCATAAAAAGGCACAATTGATAGATTAGTCTGCAATGCCCGACCCCAGGGTATCTCACTTATATAAAGGTAGTATTGCTCTGCTGAGAAAAGAATGATCATTCATTGATCAGACAGCTTAGAAATGTTTAAACCAACAGCCCATAGGTCATCAGCATAATGATTTCATACTGAAGGTAAAGTGAAGATGTTTGTTTGCCTGGGTTTTAACACCGTTCTTAAGGTTATTTCACTCACATGACGGCGTGTCTGTCAACCTAATGGGTGAAGGAAACCACTAGCTACAAATAAAGACCAGAAGAGACAAACACATGATGCAACACAAACAGATGGTCTTCCTGTTCCCCTTTAGCTGTGAAAGCAGCGGGAAGCACCCTCCAATCTCTTGTGAAAAGTGAAGACTGCCAGACAATATGTTGCCTGTTAAGCAGGATAAAATAAAGATATATATATAATTGAATAATTTTATTCAGTCAAGTTTCATTCCACAGTAAGGCTACTTCACTCATATAAAGGCATTGTAGTCAAATGGATGAAGATTGCTCGATTGATTGGTATTTGCAAGGGTATTTTACGTATGTTTGACAGGGGTGTATTCCAACAACGATTGACACCAGTAAAGCCAAAAAATGTCAATTGTGTTTTCATAATGTTGGAAAATTAATATTTCTCTAGTGCTAAGTAGAGACTACTTCGCTACTTTCCAAACAAACTTTCCTTAGTCATAGAGCCAAATGGTTGAAGAAAACTAGCTTCAATGTCGCAAGGGACTAACTATGGTATGATGTGATAGATGCACTGTTTGGAAAACCTAATGCAAGTATTATAATCAGATTGATTATTTGAGCTTTAACGCTATTCCCACTAGTATTACACTTGTATGACAGCGGTGTATCAAACCGTAGTTGTGACTCTAACACAACCATAAAATGTGAAGTGTTCTATTCTGATGGAGAATTAATGCTCCCCAACTGCCAAGTAAAGCAGTATGTCTATATTTAAACATACGATTCTCAGCCAGAGGGCCATCATAATCTGGTATACATTTACTTGTCCTTAAAAAATTAAACATTATTACTACCAGCTCAATATATTGCAAACAGGAATCTATATTGACATGTATTCTAATGTGTTATACAGAGTCAAGACACATGCAGCATTATACAGTTTAGATGCTTAACATAATAAAGCACTTAAAACACAGTTGAGAGAATGTAAAAAAAAAACAATTAATAATTTCACCCCTTTAAATTTCTAACAATGTTATTGTACTGGCCAGTCATAATGTACCTTTAGTTATATTTACAAAGCAAGGCAATAGGTGATATCTTATCCTTCAAAACACTAGAAAAAATTTATCTGCTTTTTAAACAATGTATTTTGATTTTTATTCCATGTTTATAGGCAAAGTAATCATAAAATCCAACAGAACCAGACAGAATAACCTATCAGCTTCTTATAAAATCTCACATATCTGTCACAAACCTATAGTCCTTGGTCACCTACAGCATAGATGTTATATACTTGTTTTTATCTATAAATAAAGGATAACTGTGATAGTCTTAATGAAAACTACAACAATGATGAGGTAGCACATACACACATACAATGTATAAAGCTACTATTGCAGCTTGGATCCCCAATAACTATAGGCCAGCTGCAACCTATGAACTGGTTTTTCCAGAGTCTTAGGTAGCCTGTGTGCTGGTGTATATATACTTTGAGTATATGAAGGTATATATATATATTTCTTAAAAGCAACTTCACTCACTCACCTGAAGAAGCTGGTATACACTTCCAGTTAAAGCTAGTGACAACAACAACTTATGGTTGGTCTTAAAGGTGCTACCTCATCATTTTTTTTTAGTTTTTTTTTAATTTATATTGTATTTAATTTCTTTAAAGTGTATTTAAAACAACAAAAATAATTGCTATGAGAATAAAATTTACCTGAAACAAAACACATTTTCCCTTCTTGTCTTCTTTGTCAAACATAATTTATTTAAAACTTTTAAAGACAAAATTGAAACACATTTATAAATATATAATGCATTCTGACTAAAAGCATGACATTTCACCCACTCTCAGCACTTGACAGACTTGCTGTTTCAACAGGCAAGGTGGCATACTGAGTTGATTGCCCTTGGTTGGGTGGCATATGGACACTAGGTGGCGGTGTTTGGTGAAACTGGGCAGAACTGACTGCCACATGAGGAGGAGTACTGGCCATACTGCAGGAGGCAAATAGAGAGGGGTCTGCTGGGCATTCAAAATGGACTACGTGGAATACCTGAAATGGAGGATAAACAAATGTTAAAGAATAACAGATTTTATTTGTTTTTTTGGTTTAATGTTATTTTACTCCAGAGATCATGTCACATTTTGAATAGAGAAAAAGATTTCCTTCTAATGAGACATCACCTTAACATTAGAACAAAATAGACCAGTCAAACCAGGTCACATTGATGATAGTTCTTTATGCTGGCCAATCAGTGGTCTTGTACCTCAATACTATTAATTCATACCAAGACTGAACAGCATTTTTCCTTTTGACAACTTTAGGTCAATATAGACAAGAACAACAACTTATGTATCTGTAAAAGACAGATACACATTAATCCGGACACTTGGGGCCAATTGCTCGAAAGATCATTAGTTGGCTTCACCAGATTAAATTGCTAATAGCAGATTAGAGATAGGCCTTGGTATGATGCCATCTGATAGCAGATTAAATTTAATAGCGCTTCAAGCAACCAGCCACAGAGGTGGGTTGCTCGCAGCACTATTAAATTTCCACAGATGTTGGATGACATCACCCTTGCTGAAGGCCCATGATTAATCTGCTATTAGCGATTTAATTTGGTGTTTGAAATTAATTGTCTTTTAAGAGCAACTGGATCATGGGTTGTTCCTAGTGAATACATGGAAGTTTGTTTCATTAGGGTATAAGGCCGTAGCCAAGGTTACATTCCTCAGATTGTATCATTAGGGTATAAGGCCGTAGCCAAGGTTACATTCCTCATATATAAGGAACAAAGGGTAGAGTAAATTTAGTGAAGATTAAATAATTTTTAAACTTACTGCAGATTGAATTTAATAACAGAAACATCAGCAAAGAATTTGGAAAAGTTACTTAACTTTTTGGTTTATTCAACAAATTAACTTCACTCCTGATGATGTTGACTAAACTCAGTAAATTAAACTGTGGAGTCCAACAAGTTCATCATTTTTCTATCGGAGTTGTTTCTAAACTTTACTAAATTCAATTTATTTTGACAGAAAAATATCTGTCTTTTAATGGCAAATGTTCTTTACCGTACAATACAGACTTCACTTTGTGTCTGAATTGACAAAATGTAGCAAATCCAGGTGAAAATGCTTTAGACAGATAGATAGATTTGGGAAACCTATTTATCAGTCCTCCTAACAGGAGTCTTGATAACCATGAGAAGAATCTAATTGGTCCATTCTTCCCAAAAGCACCAAGCCTGAGCAAGGAGTATGTAACCCTATTAACATGCAATCCTAATTTGATCAAAGGGCAACTAGAAACGTGGATAAAATAGGGCTGGTCATCCAATCCAGGAGTACTTGTAAATCTAATAGGTAAATGAGCAAAGTTGCATTTGTGAACAAAATATCCTATCCAGAGTAGTGTCCCTTACCTCATTGGCAGTATTATGTGTACCAACTATTTTAACGAAAGCCACAGGTCGACTTGTAAACTGAACTGTTTGCCAAGATCTGCAATTACAAAGATCATACATGTAAACTCTGAAAACTATAAATATAGCAATAAATAGCTTTAAGGACAAGACCACCCAAAAAGCGTGTTTTCTACATAAGTAAACATTTTTCTGTCAACTGCAATACAAAAATTCTGATGTTCCTTACCCGATCACATCATCCATTAAAGAAGAACACCGGAACCACTTGGATCATCAAATCCTGTGAACAACAGACTTCACTGATCTATCATTGGATAGTTTAAAACTGGCTGACAAACCAGAGTGCAGGAAAACTTAGCAGCCCAGGATTTGATGACTCAACTGGTGCTTGTGTTGCTCTTTAATGGATGATAACCAGAGTTACCTTCAGGTTATGACAACGGAAATTAATGTATTGTATTACACACAAAAAGTTTTACTTATTTATAGAATATGGTTTTTGGGTGGTCTTCTCCTTTTAGCTTAAACCGCTAACAAATGAAAGGAGTTTATATATATTTTCCAGTGCAGCAAGCCAGTGAAATGAATATGTGTCTCAACAAAACAAGAAAGTGTTATATGCAATCAAATATTGGAGTGCAAACACAGCCATCTAAGTCAGTTCACAATGTTATCAGTGTAAGTGCTCTTAAATCAGAGCTGGGCACTGTTTAGTCTTTCCAGGCCAATCCATTTGCTACATGTAAAGACTAAAGCCAAACATGTAGGTTGCCCGACTTTTCCCCACCCCTAGGAATTCTTACAATATAAAACTATCAACCAGTATTCAAAACAAGTGAACATGAACTTTGCTTTTTTCCTTTAATGAACACATATGATCTGTGTATTTGACAGTCAGCCTTGCCCTCTTCCATGTCACTCAAAAGTAGTCAACTGACTGCTATGTTTCCTATTGGCTAGAGCTCAGAAGGACCATACAAAATTGCACTCCTGTCGCACAGCAAAAAACAGTATAAATTGATAAATTGATTGGTGTTTTACACGATGCTAAAGAATATTTCACTTATATGACATGATGGTGGTGTGTTCTAACAATAATTGACACCAGCACAACCATAAAATGTGAGGTGTTTTGATACGGTTGGAAAGTCACTCTTTCTTCAGTCCTAAGTAAAGACAGAATTGCTACTCCCCAAACAAACTGTCCAAAGTCAGATGGCACATCGAATATTCTCTGTTACCATGTTTGGTAATTAATCAGTGGGAAAAACCAAACCCAGAAAAATTATGTATTTTATTAGTATTGGAAAGAAAAAGAAAAGGTCTCGTCCATGTTTTTATTACCAACCGATTGAGCTGCTGTACACTTTAAATGTGACAGAGGACTTTTATCAGAATTTTTTACAGGTTAGTTTTTTTCACAAAGATTTTTCAATTTTTCACACACACTACCTGTAACACACTAACACTATGACGTCCAGAGTTGACAAAAAGAAGAAAAACTACCTACTTGCAACCTTCATTCTTCCTGTCAGCCACCATTTCCCAACTTGACTGATCTCTGGATACTTCAATGTAGTAACTGTAGCGCCTTTCATCACAGTCCCACAACAACAGTCTGAAAGCAGTATTACTACATGTACCATGTGATTCATGTTAAACTTCTTTTCATCTCCTCACAAACAATACTACCCCACACCCCTTTCCCAACAAAACTTTTCTCCTTAGGCCATGGCTGATTGTCTGAAAATTTGTCATCTAGAGAGCCACATCTGCTACAGGCTGTCAACCACTGATCCCAGAAAGTCACATTAGTGGATTATTACTACACATACATTGCCATAATGAAGACACCTGACGGAGAAAGTCAATTGTATTAGTATATTTATATTACACATACAAGGACATAATAAACATACCTGAGAGAGCTTATCATATAAGGCTGTGCAAACTGAATAACAATTGCCCCACTGCCGAGCTGATGACATGTGTAACCCGAGTCCCAATCATAATGTTTAACCTCTCCATTAATCAGAGCGTTCCGACTACGACTGACCCCCTCTATCACATGGGCACATTTCTGTACTGTAGACACGTTCTCTGCCGGTACTGAAATGACAATATCATACTCAGGACTATCATATTATTGCTTATCTTTTTCTTTACTGTATTGATATGGAGCATGATCAAGGGTATTGATTGATTGCTTGACTCATTCATGTTAAACTCCAGGTTTAAGGGTATTTCACATAGGAGACTGCAAAGCACTCCAACAGAAAATAGGTGAATTTACACAAATTTGTTTTTATTTGATTGAATGCGGTTTTACGCCTTTCTTAAGGTGTCCTGGCATGATAAGTGAGAGCAACCACCCTCAACATCAAGCGATTTTGTTTTGTTTGATTGGGGTTTAATGTCGTACTCAAAAGTATTTCACTTATATGACGTGCCATCCCAATGGGTGAAGGAAACCACCCACGACACCACTGGCCACAAATAAAGACATCACGGGACAAATACAGAACAACAACTTGACGCAATACAGACACCACAAACAGATCTGCTTCCTGTTCCCCTTTAGCTCTGAGAGCACCACGGCAACATGAAGCTCCCTCCAACCACCCGCTCAACATCAAGCGAAGACAGGACAAATACAGTACGTAATACAAATACATAACACACAGATTAGCTTTATGTTGCCCTTTAAATCCGATCATTAAATGAGAAGTGCTTGCTATGTGTTGTACGTTGTTGAATTAATGTTCCTTACATGGTTAGACAGCAGTCTGTAGTCTGGAGAGTCTATTGAAACCGTTGAATGGTTGATTGACTGATTGATTCGTGTTTACCACTGGCTTATGATAATTTCCCTTATATGACTTTGGTGTATTTCAACAATAATTGACACTAGTAAAACCATAAAATGTGACATGTTTAGATAATATTGGACAGTTAATCTTCCACCAGTGCTAAGTAAAACAGCATTGCTACTTTTCAAAGAAACTATGATTAGAGGGTCCAGATGGATGGAAGGATAATAAGCTGCTTGATAGAAAATAAAAATCTATTCAATTATTGAACCTGTAATTCATGAAAGCTTGTAAAAGTATAGACTAACATATTGTATGATTTATTAGAAAATTGTAATCAGCTTTACCTATAAGTCCTCGGTCTAGTTTGAAGGGTTTATTGGTACAAAAGCATTCCATGGCGACTAGATGAAATACTCTATTAACAGTATTATGAGTTCCAACCACACGGACATACCTACAATGAGAACAAATAAAACCTTCTTTGTAATACACTTGCATGAATATATAATACGTTATGTAATATAATACACATACCGCATGTTCGAAAATGGAACATCATGATGTTCCCACCAGTCCAACACTAATGGAGAGCTTTTGAGAGCTGACAAATCATGAATGCCTAATTATGATCAAGCTTGGGCAGTTTTCGTATAAATACATGTATATAACACAGACTATCATTATCGAGTCACCTTGAACTTCAGCACACCAACCTTCAAATGTTTTGGGAAATATTTGTCAAACCCAACTTACTCATTTGTGCTATGTATCGTCCACAGAGGCTGCAATGTGGTAGCAGGCAGAAGATGTAACATAATATTCTCAAATTTTGATATTTCTACTGTTGTAATATTGGGATTTTTATAAAGATCTGCTCAACTTTTACCATTATTTTTTAGTGTTTGATACAAATACTTGGTTGAAAAATTTATGTTCCTCCCTAGCTGCTAGCATAAATATACTTCAATTATACAGCCAGAGGCCTCCAATACTGGTGTCATGTGGTGTGTCAGAAATCCCTTGGACACAAAGAATATCTAAAAATGAACTCATGATCCTCATAATTTGGTACCTCCAAATACTGTTGCACTACAATAAACTTACCTTGCTACTCTAGGTGAAAAGTGTAGAGTTTGCCAGGAACGACAGAGATATTGAGAATGATCTACCACACGATAATAATCTTTATCATCCATAGACACCTCCACATAGTACGAGTAGGATCTAAAACAGATTGATTGATATATTGGTGTTTCCTGCTGCTCTTAAGGGTATTTCACTTATACATGTATGACGGCAGTGTATTCCATCAATAAGAAATTTTAGAAATTTTTGCTCTATTTTGAAACATTTAATGAATGACTTTTTTCGGAGAGTACTGTACGCAGAAAAAGCCATTAGTTATTTATTTTCCCTCTATACTGTATATTTTTTCAAAGTATTGGTATGCTTTTATTTTAAAAATCTGGAATTATCTCATGAAAAGATGATGAATCATCTCATGATAAACTCTTAGAGATCAGATTTTTGTCCATTCGCTAACCTCATGTCTCGGTCCCATAGCAACAGTCTGACTGTGTTAAGGATATATGGTTGGTTAAGTCGAACTACAATCCCCTGTCCATTATTGTCGTCAATAGGGTGTCGTGTAAATCCACGATCAAGGTCGTAATTCTGGTAGTCACCGTCCAGCAGTCCTGCCTTCATCTCCCCGTGGATCACGTGTGCTCCATGGCGAGCTGTTGCCACATTGTCTTCAGGCACTAAAAGTATTGTATAAACAGAAAAAAAATTATTTATTAATTTATGTATCATCATAAAGAGCCAATGTTTTTAACAAAATGCATACAAAAAAATAGTAAATTTCCACAGTTAATTTAAATTCCATAAACAATTCAAGTTTCCAAGATATAAACCCAGCATAACAGAAAAACCCAAGAAGTTTGTCCACTGAATTCGGTTTCTGTGCTTAAAAAAAACTGGTAACTAGACTCCAGGTATGATTAAAGCTGCAACATTAGCAAGATAATTAGAAAAGGAGAAATACAACATAATTCAAGATTTGAGAAACAAAACTGTGTTTGCATCGGACATACATAATCTAAAATGAATCAAAAGCAAAGAGACATACATGTATTTGATAACGACAGTACCTCAAAATGAATTATCTGCAGAGGGGCATATAAGCAGTTACACAATATTTTTACAATGCCATATTGGTTATTGAAGTAATAATTGAGAGCATCTAAAGGCCTAGTTTTCAGCAGTATGATTGATTGATTGATTGGTGTTTTACTCCCTGCTTAAATGTGTTTCACTTATATGATGGCACTGTATTCCAACAATAATTTACACTAGCACACCCAAGATGTGAAGCGTTTTCCATTATGTTGGAAAGTTAATTTTCCTCAAGTGCTAAGTAAAGACAGTAGTGCTACTCTTCAAACAAACTGCCCTTAGCCAGAGGGCTCCAATGGATGAAGAAACCATGCCTGACGTCACTGACAACAAACAATGACAATGCAGGACAATCACAAGACATATTACAAAGACATCATGGCTAGGCCTGAGTATCTTGGTTTAATCGTTGAGGATACTTTTTAGTTTTCAGTCCCTTAAAAGACAGGATGCTCCATCTTGCTGCTTTATAGTGAAGTGAACTGATGAATGTTAATTATTGTACGGTATTAACAGTCTCTGTTGCTATTTTACAATAGTTATAAAGCATGAATGAAATGACAGAAATGTGCTTGAAGGATTGTTAAAAAAAAAAACACAGAAAACACCAAAATTTAAATTTTTTAAAAATATACTGAGTGTACTTTCACATCATTTATAAAAAAAATATCACTGAATATATATATCTTTTGTAATTATAATAATTTACGTTAAATTTCAAATTAAATCATGAAGGCCTACATGTTTTGTCCAAAAATTATGAAAGGACGACTGATTTCATTTGGAGATACGCAACATGCCTTTCTATATGATTGTGTCATTTGACAACCATTTTCCAACAGAAAAATATTAAATATTCATCCTAAACGGCAATGTTGGTGTCCAAACTTCGCAAATAAGCCAAATTTAAACAAATGAGTGGACAGGGGAAAAGTTTAAAACGTCCGAGTAACCCAAACTTGCCGAAAATGTGCTTTTCATAAGGTAAAGAAAATTGGACATTTACTAATACTTCAGGGCTATCTTTGGGCAAAATCGTTTTTATCATATTTTATTTATCGCTGTTACAGCGCTAAAAAACATCCGCCCTAACAAAACTTTATGGTGGCATTAACTATGAAAAGGGAGGTAACTCTACATTTCTGCCGCAAATTACAAGAGCTGCTGCACTTTTGTGACCATTACTCTGAAATTTTTTTGATGAAATGTAGAGTTACCTCCCTTTTCATAGTATTGCGATTCAAAGGCGACGATACGATATGCGTATCGTGGGTACCTGTATCGATATATCAGTGAATCGTTACACCCCTAATCATGGCCATACTTTTCGTTGAAATTTTTGGGACACGAATTCTTATTCCTGTAATATAAGTTACGGGAATCTGTCAGAAACCACTCTTCTACTGTAAGTTGGTACAAGAATATATAAAGTGGTAAGTGACACAGAATAACCTTGTAAATGATAGAAAATGTTATAAATAAAAAACAAACAGGTTTTCAATGAGAAAAACCACATTTAAATTGAATGGTGGTGTAGATTATTTTGATTATATCTGTTTCTTCCAGTTACGCCTCATTCCTCTTACATGTAGTCTTCAGTTTTTTAATCAGTTTGACAAATCTCAGCGATAACAGAAAAGTTCAGATTAATTTCTTCATTAAAATCAGTTCCAAGGTGGGAATAAAGGCTAAATATTTGTTTTACAGCAATGAGGTGAGTGAGAATCTAATTGGATCTTCAGCTTTTCTTTCATTGGAATTTATAAACACAAATTGGATTCCCGGATTTCTGTCAAAAATTGCCTCATGACATGACAAACAGATAGCATTCATGTTGCCCCTTGCCTCTGAGCATACCTATGCAACAGAAAGGTCCCTAACAACCAGGCCAGGCCAGGCACAACAAAATTCACCTCTATATAGAAAATCTTTAGAATACATGTAACAACTTCCGAGGTAAACCTTGTATAAATGTTTTTTATTATATAGACATACCTGTTTGATTTGTTGTCTGAATCTCCACCCTGATTGTCATCAGTGTCAACAAAATTATTGGTCGGTTGAACTGGAACATCCATCAGACTTTGAATCTGTGGACGTGGACCCCGGGGGCCATCACGCCCCATAAACCGAACTCCTCTGCCCATATTAGGAATACTGCGATTGTCCATTCCATGCCCTGGCAGACCAGGAAAGCCTCCTCGTTGATTTCCTCGATGATTAGGGAGCATTGGTCTAGGGGTTCTCAGTAGCCCTTGAGAGAAATTACCCTGGATATTATCATCTGGTGAACTGTCATCTATTTGGTCATTCATAAAGTCCGCTTCAGGCTGGCGACCACCTCTGTGATTTTGACCAAATGCACCACGACCTCTTTGATTAAAACCGCCCCTTTCATTGGGTGGACGCCCAAGATCATTTGCATCAGTACCCCGGCCTCTACCCATTTGTGATCCACCTCTGCCCATATTGCCTCGACCTCTTTGACCTCCCCTACCAAAACCAGTGTCTGAAAACTGATAATTGTCTTCATTGACATCATCCATATTGTTTCTATCAAAGTCTTGATCGTGAAATTGTCCAGGGTGTTCAAATCTTCCACCTCGCTGTCCTCCTCGTCCTCTTCCGCCACGCATATCATGCCCAAACCCTTGTCCTTGGGGTGCTCCTCGACCCCATCCAGGTGCTTGCTGGTTTCTTAACGGAGGTTGTGAGGCAGAACCTTGAAAATTTCCTCTGCCTTGTGGTGGCCCTTGTTGATTATAATTAAAGCCTTGCTGATTATTTGATCCAGTATTTGGTCCTCCACCAAAATACCCCCCTCCTTGTGGCATACCTTGTCCCAATAATCCACCTTGCGTTCCAGGAACCATTTGTCCACCTTGTGTTCCAGGACCCATTTGTCCACCTTGTGATCCGGGACCCATTTGTCCACCTTGTGATCCGGGACCCATTTGTCCACCTTGTGATCCGGGACCCATTTGTCCACCTTGCATTCGGAGCCCCATTTGTCCACCTTGCATTCCAGGACCCATTTTTCCACCTTGTGATCCAGGACCCATTTGTCCACCTTGCATTCCAGGACCCATTTGTCCCCTACCAGGACCTTGTGTTGCAGGTGACATTTGTCCACCCGAGCCTACCAGTCCAGGGACCATTTGTCCGCCACCTCGACCGGTCAGTCCTGGGCCCATTTGAGCATCAGGGCCTCCCTGTCCTGGAGCCATTTGTCCGCCACCTGGGCCTCCCAATCCAGCGCTCATTTGTCCACCTCGACCTGCCCCTCCTGGTACCATCTGGCCACCACCTGGTGCCATTTGGCCACCACCTGGTGCCATTTGGCCACCACCTGGTCCCATTTGTCCTCCACCACGACCTGCAAAACCAGGGGCAATTTGTCCTCCACCTGGGCCTGCCAATCCAGGGGCCATTTGTGATTCACCTTGAGTTTGCACTCCAGAGCCCATTGTGCCCCCTCCTTGGGCCTCAGCACTGGGTTGTCTTCTCATTATCTCATCCTTTCTTGTCTGAATGTCAGTCTTTCTTTGTTCCATCTGAACCTCATACTGTTTCCACTGAGATTCATACTGTTGGAAGAGGTCTTTATTTGGATGGTCTACAAATAAAAATATAACTATCTGCAAGTTTGTTTGATTGTAGTTTAACACAGTACTTAAGGTTATTTCAATCACATGATGGCGTGCCAGCCCAATGGGTGAAGGAAGCCACCCTCAATGCCACGGACAACAAAAACAAGGCAATCATAGAAAGTTATACAAAGACACCACAAACAGATCGGCTTCATGTTAGCACTTGGCCCTTAGCTCTGAGAGCACCAGGGCAACAGGAAGCTCCCTCCCAACCCTCCAATACTTTTGCAAAGGTGGAAATAACTATACATTTTCAGGTCATGTGCGTTAAAAATTGAGATTCTCCTGTAATGTTCCCTGGAATTTAACATTGTGTTAAATGGCCTGCAAAATATTTTAAACATTTCCACCCTGGTTTTGTATGTGAATGTTTTCCAAAACATGTATATTGTTCCATAGTGTTTTTCTTAAAAATGTCAAATCTGCCAGGTCTTTATTTTAAATGTACATGGTTGAGGCCAGCACATTTTTCTTTTTCTACATTAAAAAATATATGTAAAAACACATAACAGTAAATTATTACAAATAAATATCTTTATCACCAGAATTATTAAATATCATAAAAATAATGTTTTTCAGAAACACTATAAGAAAATAACAGGTGTATTTTATTGGTTTCAATGTCATTTTTGGGAAGAACAAGATTCATAAGATTTTAATTCTGACAGCACAATGTACATGTTTTCTTCTTTATATTTGTTACAGGTCTGTAACATTATGTGGTGTAAAAGTGGAATGAAAAAAAAAAAATGAAAGGAAAAGCTAGCCAGTTGTACTGCTAAGGTAATGAGCAATAGAACAACAAAATGACTTTATGAAGAAACCTTACATTGACCACTGTTCTGTATTGACTTACCTTTGTTTTGTTCTTTCCAATCATCATATTGTTTCCTCCAATCAGAATACTGTATACTAAATTCTCCCTCTTCTTTCTGTATTGCTTCCACCTCTGACAATATAAACAAGGAACTGCATGTTGACTCAATAAGTATATGTAAAATGTGTTTTAAATGCATTTAAGCTCTGAAAGTATAGAATATTCGTAGCTAAAATTTGGTTTGTATTGAATATGAGGGGACTTCTATCACTCCCTGTGAAGTCAGAAAAATCAAGGTTTGTTTGATTGGAGTTTAATGCCATACTTAATTAAGGTTATTTCACGGATACATGTATGATGGTGTGCCAGCCCAATGGGTGAAGGAAATCACCCTCAGCACAACCAGCAACAATAACAAGACAATCCCAAGGACTTAATACAAACAGATCAGCCTCATATTGCCCTTAACCTCTGATATCACCAGGACAACAGTAAACTCCGTGAAAATTCAGTAAAACAAAATAAATTAGTGACGGTTTTGCTGTAACAATTACTGGTCTGTTGGTTCAAGAGCTGTATAAGTAAAAAAGAACCATTTATTCACACCTATGACTGGTTCATCGGACCAGTATTTTTCCAGACATTTCACACTGTTGAAAGATTTCAGCATTACAGACCAGTGGACCACTAAAATGTATGATGGGTATCTGTCATAAAATTCTAGTGTGGCTAAACCAGTGCAAGATTTATCTAAATTCTAGTGTGGCTAAACCAGTGCAAGATTTATCCAAATTCTAGTGTGGCTAAACCAGTGCAAGATTTATCTACATTCTAGTGTGGCTAAACCAGTGCAAGATTTATCCAAATTCTAGTGTGGCTAAACCAGTGCAAGATTTATCTAAATTCTAGTGTGGCTAAACCAGTGCAAGATTTATCCAAA
>JAQQZZ010124801.1:0-14268 GCA_030265115.1 Mopalia vespertina
CAGGCGGACTCGATCCTGTGAACGGTACATCGAAGTAGGCTCCGAAAGCGCGCTCGCTAACCACTAAGCCACGGCCGCGGCCTTTTTAATGAGTTAGAATGTAGTCTGTTCAAATTTATATGGAATGGTGGTTGTGATAGAGTACAACGCAAAATTTGTACCCACAATTATGGCTATGGAGGGATTAGAATGGTTTACATAGTCTACAGAGCACAACTTACTCTTTATATAAATCGTAATATTAACGTTTCGTCTTGTAATTCTTTCGCAAGTTGTTGTTAGATGCAAACTTCCTTCAATTACTTTAAATAGAAATGTCATGATATGGGAATTATTGAATTTCATACCAAAAACAGCTGAGGGGTTAGCTGAGGTCAACTTCCTAATGAAAAGTTTTATACAATAACGCACCAGCCAACCGTCTTTATGCATTATGGATTATCTACTTTGTAAGCTAAATCTGCTTGAACCCGACGTCCAAACAGCACCCGGACCCAAATGTGCCATGGCGATGCAGAATGTACACTTAAAATCGATCTGCAAACTCACAAAAAGCAAAAAATGTAGAAGTTTAAAATATACCAAAGAATAATATGTTTATTATGAGCACCACGTTACGTCATTGTTTCTGTGATCGTTAACATGAGACCGACTTCAAAATGCTGTTTCCATATGTTTTGGAAGCAGTATATATTATATATCATTCTTTTTTTTTTTTTTTTTTTACATTTTTGTAATAGTCATAGTTGAGTTTCACGGGACATTTCTTTTAATAACACCATGCCAATATGGCATGGTTTCTTATTAACAGTTTGCGAAATAGACCTGCACGTGACCAGATCCATATTAGATGCGAATATGTATCTTATATCGACCTTACAATATATATAGAGAGATACGAGGTGCAGCTGTACCAAAACTGTAGAAATAAGGCCTGCCTCTGAATACTAAATAACGTTGAATCCGCATGACCTAATTACCGCAGAAGACATTTTTTAAGCGAGTGTGGTACTGCTGAGAAATGATTGATTTGAAAATGGACGTTGAGCGATCGTTTTATGTGTCGGCCTAACCCAATAGTGTTCAAGGAAGAAAACGAGGTGGTTTAAGTCAGGGTAAGGCACATGCATAGCTAGATAATTACCATTACACACCTAGGGCATTCATCTTTAAATAGAAATCCGCCGAAAGTGTAAAGGCCGGGTGTCGGTACACCGACCGACTGACATATCAGTGCATCGTAATGGCACACACAAGTTCCATCCTACTGTACATTTCTGGACCCTTAGACTGTCAACAACTTGACATGACATCTGGTATAGCCTTTTTCCATCAGAATTCACCAATAACGAGCTCATTCTTCTAAAGGCATTGGTTTCAGCGGCGGAGCGGACTCAAGGTGTGATTTACAGTCTCTTTCCACAGATTTAATGGCCAATCGTCTTGAACTGCCTCATCGCTGTAGGTTCTCCTCTCTAACGTTCCCCATGTAAGGCGATCCATTATAAACACGTCATTTGCCTACCTGAAATAAAAGTGAATGTGGGCGTGTCATCTCAGGCAATACGGCACCGTTTCTATTCGTCTATTATTCCTGAAACATCAAGTTATATTTTTATTTGTTACCCTCCCTTATTAATACTGCTTTAACATGTACCCCTGAACAGGGCAAAACAGTACCTCTAGGATATAAACATAAAAAACCAGATTGGGTAGTTTAGACAGCATTGTTTCCATCACACTTGTTGTAAGGTACGGTAACGTCGAGGGTAAGATGTGCTAAGAAAGCTCGTAAAATTGTCTGAAAAGCACCAAACTTGGTTAAACTACTGCTTAATCTAATTAAAACGAGCTGATGTATTGGATGAAGAACTACTTGTCTATTGGAAAGAGTGGGATAGAAAATAGAACTTCTAGAGAAGGTCATCAACTTTCTCTCAAACGTGTCATAACTGCGAATGAAAGTCGACACAATAATACCGTTGTATTGATGTTAAGGGGTCTGCGGCTTTGGCAAGTGCTAGAGGAGTGCAACTGAACGTCACTAAATGCATTGTTTATTTTGAGCCATGAACTCAAATTGTTTAAAACAAGTTAAAGCCACGAGCCTTAGTATTTTCTTTGTCGGTTCATTTAAGGAATACTTTTTACAACAAATACATCCGCGCCTGTTTGATGTTTGAGTACCTTAATAGAAATAAGTAGAATAATTATACTGGGCTTTTATAAGTGTAATAAACGGATCCCGCGTGTTTCCACCTCAAAGTTTTCAATTTGTTGGGCAAATAAAGCAATATAAAACAACATAAAGAGCGAATCCTATTGCGAACGATAAGGCGTACTAAAGGCAGATTGTATGTCCTCGTTTCACTCAAACGAACATGGTTTGTTAATGATTGAAGCTTTGAAGGCAAGTAAAAAAAGAATGAGGTAGCTAACAGCACAAGAAACGTGTCGTAATTGCAACACAAAAGTACTGACAGTTTTTCCTCTGTGAATTAGCAGCTGTCGACGTTAGAATTTTCTAAACGAACGTCAACAAACGGTAATTCAAAGTGACGCAGCAACACGATTGTCGACGGAAAGTACTTTTTCTATTCAAACATTTGTATGACCAATTCAGTAACGGTTATTCGATTGCATGTTATCACTACTAAAAGAAGCTTTACACTCTAAATACTTTTTTTTGGTTATCATCTTTTGTCATCTGTTGCCATTGTATGTGGTTTTGAAAATGACATTTTGAAGGATCAATATGGTAATTAAAACGAGTCACTCAGAATACTCGTGGTCTAACTACAAAAAGACCATAAGCTGTTTAAAAATTGGCTTGCAAAATATAACGTCTTTCTTTCATATATTTGATTGTTTTGATTCTTGCTTTCTCGTTGTAAAAAAGCCTTTTTACCTTTAACCTTCACATTTTCAAGGTCAAATCAAATATGGAGTTAGACCAATATGGCCCTGAAGTGCTCATTTAATAACATATCTTATATTAACAGGGCGGCAATGCCATATTTTATTTGAAAGAAATGGGATTCCATCTTGGCGTTTACCACAGCTTTGCAAATATTTTTTTTTTGTATGCGATTCACAGCGGAATTCGTTCATTTGCATTATAAAACACCCGCTGACGAAATTGACCATGTGTTAACAATAAATTTAACCTGGGTTGCTTATGTATATCTAAAGTCCGGTATTACAGCACAAAACACCAGCCGTTACTGTTATAGTTCGACAACAAGCAGAATAAATTTTCCTCGGCAATTTACGTGCCTGTTACCATCATACCATGTATGCCTTCGTTCTCCATCGCCATTCAAGTCAAATGGCCCAATGAATGAAGACAACTGATATTTTGTTGTGTTCGTTTCAAAGTTCACCTAATGTCAGTATTCAATTATACTATTATTCGAGATTATACTTGATACAAAGGCTACTTCCATGCAATCAAATAGTTTCAAAAGACGCCCAGCATCTAAAAGGATACAACGAAATATACAGTGTGTGTCAATTAGCATACAAACAATATCTCCCACTTGCAGAGCAATATTGTATAATTTTGGAACAATATCTGTAAAACAAAACCACTTGAGGCCTTGCACCTTTTTGTCTTCGAGAACACTTGCTGTGAATATATTTGGCAACCAATCTCAGTCACTTAGCCGATATAGATATATGCAACATGATATTGTATATTATAACCCGTGGCCATCTCCTTGTTGGCAATGGGCATTGCGGACCCACATTATATTTATATGTATTCCAGCACGTCGTAGGCAAACAACAGTAGAGGCGTTAATCTATTTTCAATAAACATCAGTTGAACCAATGAAGCGTCAGTAGATGTGAAGGTTGCAATGTTGTGTGATATATATAAATATCATGGATTTTATGGATCTGTGAACGTGTTCTAACGTGAAATCCACTCGTTCATTAATGCCTTCTACATGTACATTATGCAATATTGAATGGTACGCGGAGCTTTCATCTTGTAAAGAACTAATACCTTCAAACCGCACCAAGCAACATTTGTATCGTTTTTATGCCACGCAATATTGACCCTACAGAAAGTCTTAATTTGTCACGGCCAGTAGTCAATATAAATATATGCCTTTGCAAATCGATTATTCTCGTGGGTGTCTACGTAAAATGCTTTTCATGCAAGTTGAAGATGCACGTATGTTTGAATAAATACATCTTGAAACTGACGTAGCCTTTCATTAGCCTAAATACCCGTAGCTTTTCCCATAGGGATGTGCTGTCAGAGTATCCGACCAGAACATCTAGAAGACGTCCACTTAGCATTAATACCAACAATCCTTTTACAGTATTGATGTACGTCGTAGTATATATGACTGTCAATAGAATTTCTCAGATAGTCTTCCCTCTGTTAAGTCTCATACATTACTGTTAATATATAGGACCGAGCACCTGGTTGTCGGGCTGAAAGTTTTCAAACGACAGCGCTGATCATGCAATTCAATGTTAATAAGCTATCATTTTTTTTCATTACAATGACGCAAATTAAGAACGTAATTACCTGTAGATGTTAATTATTTCTTTCTGTAGTCATTCAATTATCACATCTTTATCCTGCAAAGAATCAAGCTCTTTCTTCGAATAATAGATTTGTTATTTGATTGGTGCTTCACGTCGTACTCATGGATATTTCACTTTTATGACAAATGATTGTCAATTTAACACTGTTCCTTGTAAAAAAAAAAAGTTGTAATGGACTAAGTGTTAGTGTACAAAACGATCAACATTTCACCAAGATAAGACCCCAATGTATATTTACTATAAACCCTACGTGTAAATACAAATGTTGTATGTGCTCTATTTGAAATGTATGTGGCTATTTTAAATCTTTTCGTCAACTGCATCACCATCATCGATTGATTTATTCATATATTAATTTTTTACGCCACTTTCGGTGATATTTCAGCTTCCCTGTGGCGTGAACACTTAGTCATATTATCTTATCTAATGTTTTATTTTTTTAATTTTTAAATAATTTCAATACGTAGCACCCTTGCCATTGAACATCAAAAAGGTACAAACAAAAATGTTATTTTTTTATAAAAAATATTATCTTTCATTTTGGATTTAAAAATATGTAAATTTTGTGGTTAAATATGTAAATTTTGTGGTTAAAACAATGTAAATTATAGTCATTAACAAATGTCGCCTTGGCAAAGACAACCAATTACACATTTCAGGCTTAGGCGGGATCTTAAATTCATCAAAAGAGTATTTTTTTTGTGAGGTGATTGTGGCCTATACGACATCAGGTTAGAACCTTTCAAGAAAGTACACGGGAGTAAAAATTGCAGGATGTATTACTACTCTTCAAACAAACTGCCCTAAGCCAAAGATTTTAAAAAATGTTTTTAGAAATTTTGGGCTGGAGATCTTAATAATATATTTTCAATCGAGGGCTGTTTGTGATTCCCGGTCTACGACTGTGTTTCGAGAGATACGCACATGCCTGGGTTTCCAGCAGAACAGATCTGTTCCACTAGCTTGTAAACCTTTATTGTGATTGGGAATCAATGCAACATATTTCTGCTTCAGCAGAGAACATGGATGATACTAAAGGCAGACAAAATTAGGCAATATGCTGCAACAGTGATACTGTCACCCTATTGTCAGTTTCCGAGTTATTGTTGTAGACAAAGAAATCATTTTTGTAACCATCCCATGTCCCAAATAGCCAAGGTAGACTTGATTGTTTGGTTAGGATTTAACGCCGTACTAAAGGTTTTTTCACTCACATGACGACGTGAAGGAAACCACCCTCGACAACAGGACAAAAACAAAACATTCAGAGGACGCAATGCAACCACACTTCTAGCGTGTCGGCTCCGTGTTGCCCTTCAGTACCGAGAGCATATGACAACGGGAAACTCCCTTACAATCATCCGCCAGCCAACGTGGAGAAGACGGGAACGAAACAAGTGCAAATTCTTCCAAAACAATTCATTCATTTGCTATATGCGCAGCCTATATCAAAACATTTTCATAACACTGCGTTCAAACTGCAAATGCTGGATCTAACAGTTATTAGCATGCTTATCCGGGTTTTAAGCTTTTAATTTTATAGCGTATTGGAGACGAAGGTTTGTTTTCCAATGGTAGAAAGAAGGTTTGCTTGCTTTGACATAAAAACTCTTTAAGTAGTGATGCTCGGTACGTCCCAAAACTGGTGGATCGGCTCCAGCTTCTTTTTTATGCACCCCAATAGGCACACTAAACGATCTTAATAATGTCGACAGCCTTTGTTCATTTAGTTTTAAGAGCGTCGATATGGATGATATATTGGTCTCTTTGTTTTTTAAGGTCACAAACAGCATCAACACCCTGGTTTAGAACTCAAACTAAGCTATTGATCTTTATACTAAATAGTGTACGTGGAGTTTACTGCCATGTGGGTCTTCCATCTCTTGCTCAAAACATTTCTGAAACCACATTGGATGTTTGTGAACAGGTTTTGGTTTTCAAGGACCCAGACAAGGCTGTCATTAAAAAGCGGGCCCATAGTTTTAAAGGAACAATTATTCCGATCGAGCTACGGTGCGGAAATTGCTTCGATCGGTGAGATCCGTAAAAAAGTGGGTCAACATAAAATGGAACTATTTTTTTATGTAAGAATAATTAAATTTGTAAGGATCGTAAAACAGGAATTGCATTGATCCATAGCTGAATGACTTCAAGGCAATAGTCCCGGGGTATTTATACCGCCGTAATTTGCCAGGTGACGACCGAAAGAAAAGAGTTGGGAGGAACATATATACAACACTAAGTAACGTTTTAGCAAAAGAAACACGAGCAGCCACAGCCTGTACCTCAGTGTCAGGAATCACAGGGCGGTGGACAACATTTACGTTAATGAATATGGAGGAGCCACCAATAGATCCCTCCATATCAACGGAAAAGTACTATTACCTGTTTGAGTGATTTTATCGTTTTTACAGGTTTTAAAGCGAGATTCTTGATGACATATAGCTGAAGGATTATATCACTGAAAAGTGATGGTGATTGGCTCGGTCCGAAGGTTTAGTTTGATTGATTAGTGTTTAACGCCACATTCAGCGGTATTTCAGCAACGCTGTGGCGTGAATATTTTTATTATTTATTTACATCAATTTTTAATATTGTCACCAACACCCTAGGCCACAACACCAAAAAGAGAAACAAATATAAACCGAACAGGACACACAAAAGTTTAAAATTTTTAAAATTTTAAATATGTCAATACATTATGTAGTTCAAATTTTGATCTAATAATTGTAAATATTGTGTTAAAAATTCTGTCAATTTTAGTTATTTACAATGATTCATAAAAATTTAATTTTTTGATACACACCAATCCCTTTAAGGAACTTGATGACAACATCGCCAGCAATGTTGTCAATGCAAGTCTGGAGGTGGCTGCGAAAAATCCATTTTGAGGTAGTCCTTGAATTCCTCTTCGCACTCGATCGCCAGATTAGCATACTATTGCCTTTTGATATCCTCTGCGGAGGGAGGAGTCCCACTTTCTACCTCCATCCCTTCCCATGCGTTAGCAAGAGTAACCGTCTCCGACACAAGGGATTTGCTTGTTGACGGCTTTGGAGAGAGGGCAAGTCGACAAGGGATTAAGGGCAGTAAAAATATTTATGACCTTAATGATTTAGAGAATGTCATCTCAAAAATCGGAAATGTAATTTCTTTAGAACACGCCAACTTCAGGCAATGGGGAAATGGAGTAAGTCAGTTCACACGGAGAAATTTATCAGAGGGTCCGGTAAGATGTATTGGAAATCTTCTCTTGCTGACGAAGAATTTCAGTCCGGAGATTTCCTGAAGAAAAAAATCTAAAGGAAACCATGAATTTATGCCGAGAGAGAAGATGGTGAACTTTGGCCATTTTCTCCATAAGATTAACCCACAAAGAAAACATGGAAAATCTTCCAAATCTGTTAACTGTTTAACTCGCCATAACACGAAAACGGTTGTTCATAGCTAAATATTACCTGTAGGCCTTTATAAAGAACACATAACGACCTTTCCAATGAAGTTGTAATGACGTTGCTACCTACTCTAGAAATTAAGTTATAGCGTCTTAAACTTGAGAAAAGTTATCCCCGTTTTTTCCGGTTTATCCGTATAGACAGGCTGACGAAAATTAAGTAATATAGGTAAAGCTTTCAATCCTACATCCATGTTCGGGGGTATAAAATGGATACGCTAGGTTATTTTATCACATTTAAAGCATTAAGCGAGATTTCGCTGAGATATCAAGTTTGACGCGTCCCTGTGACGTCACGAGTAAAGTAATTTCAAAATCTTTCTCAAACTTGTTAGAATTGCTGACGTGAAACAAGAATGTAAAATTTCAGCTTCAAACATTTAAATGTTTAGAAGAAGAAGTCAATTTTAGAAACATAGCAAAATTCAATATGGCGACCAAACGATGTGACCTATGAACCAACAAAAAAACGGGTTTTAGGTTAGTACCTCAGCATTTGCTATGCAAAATTTCAACTCTCTAGCTCAAGCAGTTTTGGCTCTAAAATATTTACAAAATTGTCTGAATAATGAAGAAGAAACACAACGATTTCAATAGGTGTGCATAGCTAAAGCTACTGCACCCCTACTAATGACGGAGTACACCTAAATGATTTAGGCCAAGAGCTGTTCTACAGGTCTATGCGACGGGCGCTTCTGAACGGAATATGGGACCTGAAAACCTAGACCACACCTCGAAAACCATTCTCTATCCCCAGGAATCAGCAGTTTTCTGGACGGCTATGTGAGCAGAAAATAGGGACCAGTCAAGAAATCTTCAAACTAATAAAGACAGTATAACGTAAAGGACATTGATAAAGGCCAGAAATTATGTATTGATTATACATACCGGGGGGGGAATTGCATGCTTGTATATATAGTACTAACGGTTATCTTATTTTAACTAAATACTTACTTGCTTAATACCATTCGTTCCACTTGTAAATAGCATGTACATAAGATAGTCGCAACTATTCATATTTTGCAATCTATAATTATTAACTATTCTTCTTTATCTATTTATTTATTTATTTATTACTATTATTATAATTTAATGTTACCTAATTCATGTTGAAACATGGACCTGTAAAGTGTAAAACAAATAAATATTGTAAAAATGATTTTGAAAATAAAACGTTGTGATCGAAGGGCCACTAAATCCATACATGGGAAGCGGCCTGAAAACCACAATCTCAACAACCACAAAAATTAAGTAAAAAATGGTAATGTTTTGACTTCAAAAAGAAATATTTTATGTATATATATATGAAAATAAACGTTGTGATTGACGGGCTGCGAAATTCATAGCAGGCACGCGGCCCTAAAACCACAATTTCAAACATTAATTATGTACACTTGAAAACGATCTCTGGAATGAGATAGAAACGTTGTGACCAATAAACCAAGAAGTTGTTATCCATAAGAAATCCTTACTTGTTATTTCCCAATTTGTTTTCAAACGGTCGTAGTATGTACTATATATTCCATAGAAACATGTTCCAAAACAATTTTAAAAGTTAAATAGTTTTCTTCCAAAGGTTTTTATTATATTTATGAATAAAATCAATAACCATTCATTCCACCAACTTAAACGCAAATGTTATCCCAAAATACGTTTGGGAAGCCTCATTCAGCCTAATACAGTCATAACCGGACTTGTCAGTCGTAGTCAGTTTAACCATCTTCTCAACTAGTCTTTGTACGTCCCTGAATGCCTCTTACTTAAATGGCAATTGATTCATACACATATTAATATATCTCTCATCGAGAGTTCATGGCTAAGTCTTGGCCTAACTTGTTCCACGGTCAAAAGCATAATAACTTTAGGCAATACACTTTCTCATTGTTGACCTTAGACTCAAATACATCCACTTTAATACGGTCAGTCAACTCTTTCATGACAAAGTTTAAATGTTCTTAACAATAATGTTGACTAGCGTAATACCGTTTCACATTTGGGAGATGAGATTCCCAAATACATTCTGCGTTAAAATAATAACTCTTCTCCCAAGTTGGCAAAGGAAGATAACCCTCCTTACATTCCAAAGGAGATCTAATCTTCCAGAAAATATACACGTACAATTCAATCCAGTATGGGTAAATAACGTTAGTGAAGACAAGTCTCCAACTCGCGTGAATAAAATCCAGTAGGAGTTAGTACCCCTTGAGCCAGAGAATGGGAAAATAAAACTAAAAATGAATAAATAACTGACATTTCCGTTTCCATAACGCACATAATGCCATAAAATATATGTATTTAAATTCTCGTGTCACATTCAAGAGCGTATACATGACTAATTGCAATGAGAACAACGAAGTAGGTTATATCATTATGTTTATCAAGAAAATATAACCCGAATAATATTGGAAAACAATCATCATGGCTACATATCGACAAGCCAACTAATATATACAGAAACTAAGTAACTGTCGAACATGACCGTATAAATCAAAACAAAAGCGAATATATGCAAATACTTTAACTTTCCATTCAACAACCACATTTATCTCTGCTGATTCCTCCATGTTCCCTTGTCTTCTTTAACTTTATTAGTCTTCAATAAAGTGGAGTGATGAGCCACAACCGAATCCGGCACATTGTTGTCTAGTTTACCTGGGGTCTACAAGAATTCATCGATTCAGTCCGGGACATTGCCAATTATCAACATAATTAAAAACCTATAGATCAGTATTAACTTCCACAATAAATATACAGAAACACTGATTTGAAATAACAAAACCCCTATTTGGCATAACTGAAGAAAGACAAACCTGTAAACAAATGACTACGTTATAACACAAATGTCCAAACATATAGGAACTGCAACACCAAATATAGAATACAAAACCCCTTTTCTCTCATACACATTCACCACAAGCAGAGCATCGACTAAGTAACTCGGCATTAGAAAATAACCGGAGTATTAGTGATGATACAAAATAAGGACTACTCAAGTGTACTTCACTTATATTTAACATATACGATGACGATGTGTTCCACCAGTAAATAACCTTTCTAAAACAATTCATAACATTTGAAGAGTTTCGCGTAGTTGGAAAAATTACCTTTCTCCCGTGCTTACACGACCAGATCATAGGCCTACTCGGAACATGCGACGCTTAGCCAGAGGGCAAATAAACAATTGCAGTAAAAGGATTGATAGATCGGTATTTAACGCGGTGCTTAAGGGTATATAATGACGGTTTATTCCAACAATAATCGACACTAGCACAACCATAATCAGTGAAGTGTGCGGACACTGTTACAAAGTGAATATTCCTCCAGTGCAAATTAAATACAGCATTGTCATTCTTTCCACAATTTTCCCTTAGCCAGACAAACTAACACACCGAAACATGATCAAGGCACCTAGCCATACCAGACAAACCGGTATTTGGGAGCAGCTTTACACTGGTCAACCACAGACCTACAGGCTTCCCTGATGCTGCTTCCACAATCACAGCACGAGGAGATACTCACTCTAGTAAAACCTGCTACCGCCAATAAGGGCACATTATATAGTGCAACAATACGCAAATTTACTGGCAAAGAAAATACCAACTCTAATGATACACACTATCGGCTCAAAACAAATTCTTCAGCGAAACAATACGCCCACCGATAAGTCAAAATTAAAGCACTCTGTAATTTAAAATAAACACGCCTACTCGCAATCGTATAATAATACCCACTGGCAATTAACAAATCACTCACTAGTGAAAAACAATTATCTGACCACTGGCATTAAAGCACATTATGGTGTAAATTAAAAATGCCCACTGGCAACAAACACATTATGGTGTATTCTAAACCTCCACGGGTTACGTGCCGTGCGCAAATATACATAACAGCGGTCTTAATGAGACAACTATGACCGCTTTGTTTATCGCTCTTCCGGCTCCCCCCCTTCACAGACTCGCACTGCATGAGCATATCAATAGTCAAAATCCATCTCGAAGACAAAAACAGCCTATACTTTAAATTTATAATTTCATAATTCCCTACACAAGCTTGTGGTGCTGTGAAATTTTCAATTCCCAAGGGGTAAACACACGTTACATCCCAGTGTGCGATTGTTCATCTACCAAATTTCCGATAATAAACAAAAATCAGACATGGCCTCCTCCACTTCAAATTTTGTTTTCTTAATTTTATAAAACATACAGCACAAATAGGGAAGTGGTTATCGCGAACATAGTTTACAACATGTCTACCTCACCATCGCTATAATTTATGACATCAAAATATGAGAAGAATTGGTTTGGAGGACTTTTTCTGTGGCGTTTTTCGCTGTTTTCTGATTGGTTGTTGACAGTTTACTGCCTACAAGGGGGAATTTAGGAAAAGTCACCTTTGAGGCCGCGGGAGAGCTCTTTTTCTGTCTTTGTTCGGGTTACAGTGGTGTTTAAACCCTCGACTTGGGTCATAGTTAGGCTTTTTGAGACCAGCGGCTCGGGTTTTGACTCGGTCTCAAAATGACGCAGAGGTCTTAAAAAACCTAACTATGATCTCTGGCTCGGACTGAAACCCATAAATAAAACATGCCCACTGGCAACAAACACATTACGGTGTTAATTAAACAAGCCCACTGGCAATAAAACACATTATGGTGTTAATTAAACAAGCCCACTGGCATCAAAACACATTATGGTGGTAAGGAAATGAGCCCACTTGCAATTAAATACATCCACTGATGCAACAAGGCCAAACAACATGCTCACCTAATCGAACGATAACCTTCCTGCAGGTAAACGATGCTTACTCTTCCGTGTTCCCAGTCGAAATGACACCCACGTGCTTGGCCGCTAGGTGTCGCTTATGATCATAGCTAAGCATACTGTTGTATGACGACAGTTCTCAGATGTGCAACATATGTCACCTTGCCGAAAAGATGTGTACAATCAGTCCTATAATTTATGCAAAAAACACTATCTAACAAAGGATAATAGACTTGAAAATGTGTGGGTACCATGTGGTTTATATCGATTGTTTTCTTAAGCGTTGGACAATTATTAACTATATATTATAGCTGTCTATACTTTAAAACATTTTATGGTGAATTAAAGTTTTCGTTTACATATTAGTTTCCACATTATTTAAATTAAACATGTATAAAATAATTATGCTGTTTTCAGAAAACTATAAACATAAATACAAGAAGAAGAAAGAATGACAGATGTTTTATCAAAAATGTATATATATTTTTAATGTAGAGAAAGAAAATTCTGCTTGCCTCCAAGCAAGGTCCTGGGTTCGAATTCCGTTGCAGGCAAGAAAAATTTTCTCTCTTAATTTATTCAATATATATATACTGTACCACCAAAAACAAATCGCTCATGTAAATGCATTATTGTCAAACGGCGAATTTCATTCCTGCCATTTATCGTTTTCAGAAAAGAATTAATTCATATAGGTGCTCGTCTCATAATATTTTGTGCATTGCATAGGCTGTATGAGATGAGATATACTACATGGAGACGAACTATAAGAGGTGTGTGAATTAGTGCTCTGAGTAAGCTACCGTCATCAGCCGCTTTGACCAAATAATGCAATGGTATAGACCTAAGACAGTGACTAGAACCTCCTCCATCGTTAAACCACCAAAAATCCGGGAGACTGTCCTGGTAAATTACCAATTTCGGAAGCCGATCCAGCATGTGATCCCGTGAACAACAACGACCATAGTAAAGCCGGTGTTATCTCTCACCAGCCTGACCACATCCAAATGTATGGCTGAGCACGGCCTTCAATCAGCAGGCGCAAGACCACTATTAATTTGCCATAAGCCGTTATGTTAACGTTTGGTTCCACAGCTCCCTCCCAACCTAACAATGTTAAAGCAATTCTCAAAGATAAAAAAGGATGTAAAACCATTTATAACATTTAAAATTTATCCAAAGATACCCCTACAGGTCAATTAAAATGGTCTGATCTGTTGCAAGAAAAGTGGAATGTTGTATATGGAATCCCCTTTAATTGCTGTCGTAATACTAAATTACAATGGTTTCAGTATAGGGTTAACCACTACATTCTTGCTACAAACAAATATTAGTAGTATAGAATGCGTATCTCAGCGCTCATGAATTAGTACATAATAAGGAAGGGTTCAACGTTATCATGTAATAGGCGGCTCCTACGTTATTATGTACAGAGCCGGGATTTTGGTGGCTCTGTACATAATAACGAGGGAGCCGTTTTACTACATATAACGT
>JAQQZZ010124812.1:0-14267 GCA_030265115.1 Mopalia vespertina
GACAGGCGGACTCAATCCCGTGAACGGTACATCGAAGTAGGCTCCGAAAGCGCACTCGCTAACCACTAAGCCACGGCCGTGGGCCACCAGGTCAGAGAGATATCGTGTAAAGGTAGGTCAGACATACCTGGTTAGAGAGATATTGTGTAAAGGTAGAGATCAGATATACCTGGTCAGAGAGATATTGTGTTAAGAGAAAGATCAGACATACCTGTCAGAGAGATATTGTGTAAAGGTAGAGATCAGACATACCTGGTCAGAGAGTTATTGTGTAAAGGTAGAGATCAGACATACCTGGTCAGAGAGATATTATGTAAAGAGAAAGATCAGACATACCTGGTCAGAGAGATATTGTGTAATGGTAAATATCAGATATACCAGGTCAGACAGATATTGTGTAAAGGTGGAGATCAGACATACCAGGTCAGAGAGATATTGTGAAAAGGTGGAGATCAGACATACCTGGTCAGAGAGATATTGTGTAAAGGGAAAGATCAGACAAAATTGGTCAGAGATATTGTGTAAAGGTAAAAATCAGACAAACCTGGTCAGAGAGATAATGTGTAAAAGGTAAATATCAGACAAACTTGGTCAGAGAGACATTGTGTAAAGGTAAAGATCAGACACACCTGGTGAGAGCTAATGTATAACGGTAAACATCAGACATACCTGGTCAGAGAGATATTGTGTAAAGGTCCACATCCATTTACTGGCGTATGTAATGAGGACTTGTTTGATTGGTCGGAGATCCACTCTTAACCACCCCACATCTTTGTGATCTGTCATGTCTGATATGTTATCACGGGCATCCTGAAACAAAGCCAAATAACAATATTAAATTCAAGAATTTATAGTTAAATGAATATATTAAGTACAAAATCATGGATAAAGCAAATTTATTAAACTCACTAGTATATAATTTTACTAGTATATATATCTCAAAATCAATCACACTGGCACAGGGATGTCGTTTAATTAAAACCGATGAATCATCTCATGATCACCATCACCAGTATTATTAATAATTAAAGACAAATAAGTTCATTCTTATTAAATTGTCAATAAGGCTATTTCACTTATATGACTGCAGTGGACTTCCAAAGATGGCAACACCAACAAAATGTGAAGAATTATATACAATGCTGTTGGAAAATGAATGTACCCCCATAGCTGACCGCATAAATAAACTAGAATTATACTGCCCTTTGTCAGAGGGTGGCATACTGTACATGTAGACATGAGCGAACTAGAATTATACTGCCCTTTGTCAGAGGGTGCCATACTGTACATGTAGACATGAGCGAACTACAATTACACTGCCCTTTGTCAGAGGGTGGCATACTGTACATGTAGACATGAACCAACTACAATTATACTGCCCTTTGTCAGAGGGTGGCATACTGTACATGTAGACATGAGTGAACTACAATTATACTGCCCTTTGTCAGAGGGTGGCATACTGTACATGTAGACATGAGCCAACTTCAATTTTACTGCCCTTTGTCAGAGGGTGCCATACTGTACATGTAGACATGAGCGAACTACAATTATACTGCCCTTTGTCAGAGGGTGGCATACTGTACATGTAGACATGAGCGAACTTTAATATATGAGATCCAGAATCAACTGTGTTACAACAAAAGAAGCTCACTTTAAATTCAGAGAAACACTTGGGTGATCTCTATTGAAATAAAAATATACTTGTTAACAATCAACAGTTGTTCAGCATTTTCTCTGTACTGAAGAGATTGCATACTAGTTTCATTAGAGCAAAAAACCTATTTGATAAATGTTAATAACTACATAAAGAGAAAAGACACTCAGAAGCAGTTGGATTGACCAAAGTTCACAGAATTCACAAATCTACAGGTGTGAATGTGCTTCATAATAAAACATTTATTTAGAGAAGCATTTGGTTATATGTAGTAGATTACGCACCCTGTATATATCGATTTCCTGATCAAACTCATCCAGTGTGGGTATATTAGCCTCTTGTCCCATGCTGCTCTGTTTAGGGGTAAGGAATGATCTCTCGGCTGAGTCAGGCTCCACAGAGTAAGTCAACCCACCGTGGTGCAATGGAGACCTGCAGACAAGAGCATTATTTAAATACATTTTAGATAAAAAAAAACAAATCACCTTTCCATTTCAAACATCACATTTCTGAATAAAAAGGAGAATGTGGAAATCCCATTTATTTTCATATTTTCATATGGCAGTTTCTCTAACATGACAGCTGTGTTATCTTGTGGCATAATGATTCTAACTACTGCCTCATGGCAAATGTCAACAGAAGAAAACAACTCAATTTAATTTGGTCACAAACTTTTTGCTCTTCCCATCTACCTCAGACAATTCCAGTGTCAAAAGTGAAATATTTTATGAACTTACTGGTCCTCAGGTGGGTAGTCCTGACGCAGATGTAGGGGTAGTTTACCATGGAGAAACTCCTCAAATGTTTGATTCACATCTTGTAACCACAGGAAACTAAAGTCTCGGAATAGACTGTACAGATCCTTGACAAACAAACAAATGTGTAATACAGTAATTCTCTAAATGCATGTTAAATATAGAGCAAAAAGTCACAGAAATACACAACTTATTTCACATGATAAATCAAATTGTCAGTGATTATATATTTGTATATTTGGTTAGTATATAAACTTTGGTTGGAGCACCCAAATCTGAATCCTGGTGGAAGCAAGTAATGTTTCTTTCTCTACATTATAAGTATGTATTAACAACCTGTGAACAAGAAAAGATCTTTTATGTAGTCAATGGTAACTCCCAACTCATGATAAGTTTTATTTAGAGAAATGCCAAATTCCCAGGAACCCACACATGGATACATACCTTACACTGCTCACTGTTGTCCTCCACTAATTTATGGACATGAGCTAAAAGTGTCTGAACTTCTTCATCAACTCTTATATAATCCTGGTAACTACCCTGTAAATATATGTTAACTGTATCATAATCCTGGTAAATACATGTAAACTGTACTATAAGTCAGTCTGAGGTAAAAAAGAAAAATGATTAAATTGATTAAAATGTGACATCAGTCAAGTGAAAGAAAGAAGGAATAGCCACAGACTGTGTCAATACGGGGCTTTCCAGTTATGGCGTTACAACAACAGAGTGACATCCCAGAGTGACGCGAAATGACGTTGCCACTTTATGGCACTGTAAGGCATCCTGTCTATACTTTAACATTGCGGGTTGTTGGTTTTCAGGAAAATATAGCTTTAAAATTGTAACTTTTGCAAAAAATAATATTTTAAGCTATGGGGAAAAGAAATTCATATGGTTTTATTAATGTTTACCTGTTAATTTGCAATATTCCCTATACCACCCATGTTAAAAATCGTGGATTGGCCCTCCCTTGCCGTAAACCGGTAACGATATTTGGCAAAGGGACGTCACTCTGTTGTCGTAATGTCATAACTGGAAAACCCCATATTACAGTATATTACCATTGAACAGAGATAGAAATACACTATGTTGATTTCCTCATTCTGCTGATTGATGGATTGATTAATTAATTGGTTGGTGTTCAATGCCATGCTTAAGGGTATTCACCTAACATGAGAGTGATGTACAGTACTCCAAGGGTACTCCCAAAACAATGTCACTCCAGGACCCATACCTTATCACTGAGCATGTTGACTAGTTTCCCTCTGGCCAGGAACTGGTGGAGCCATTGAGAGACAAGTTCCTGAACACTGACAACTGAAGTGAGCTGGTCCAAGGGGGGCCTGAATGCAACACGATTCTCAATCAGCTCCAGTCGCACTGTTAATATTGGTATCAGATTGTGGGACTAGGAGAGAACATAAAGACAGAAATAGAGCAAGCAAGATAGTAATGTCATTTGACTTAAGATAGTCTCTCAATTAGATTCATAAATTCTCACACAGGCAAATCCAATTTATATATTATAATGGCAATTTTTAGAGTTTTCAGGGGGAAAAACAAAATATATGAAAATATCATGTGGTCTGAACAATGAATAAAGTCCTGGGAAACTTACCCTGGCTGTATTTGACATGACTAGTGTGTTCAACATGGATTTCAAACTGGTAAGTGTCGATTGCTTTAATCCATCCAGGACAATAGCATCCATATAATCCACATAATCTCTCCAGGCAGGGGATGCCTGGCTTATCTCTACAGCCTGGGGATAAAGATAAACAATAACAATGAGTACCACCAAAATATTTGGATGTGTATTTGTTTGACAGGAGTTAATGAGGCACTCAGTTTGGATGTTACTCTCTATATTTTATAATCATGTACAATTTAAACTGTCCAAAGCTTGATCTTCTTGTAGATAATGTGGAAGTTTAGAAATAAACCTGCCAAAAATATAGAGAAAACTAAAAATTTTGTAAGCATATTATAAAAGTTTGTCAAATTTGGCTTGCACATCTGCTTCATGGCCACATTTAATGGCTACACCCCTTAAAGATTAAAAATGTTGAGTCATAACCAATACTGTCGGTCACCACAGTGAAGCTAAGCATTGGTAGATACAAAGGAATGAAGCTAAGGATTTGTAGATACAAAGGAAGAGAATAGGCCTGCCCTCATTAAATTAAATAGGTTTCTCAAAATTAAGTACAACTGTACACATTTAATATTTTTAACTTCATTTATATTTTCTTAGTTTGCTAATGAACAACAAAACTTTGTGAAAAAAAGTAAATGAGGATTCATTGAAACAACTTTTCGTGTCTTCTATTAAATTATAATAATAATTAATAACTAATAAGGGAATTGTAATTTACATAGTAAAGTTGCAGTAAATAATTATCCATAACTATTTTATCTATATGCAAATTTAAAGACAAAAAACAAAAACTAAAACAAAAAAAAACAAAAACAAAAGAAAAAGAAAAAATAGTAATATCTGAATGAATAGATCACTGTTTAATACGTTTATGAACATTTGGTATTGATTTTTCTTTAAGCTGATCGGTGAAAGGGGAATCCATACAAACCTCAAAAGATTTCTGAACTAAGCCGTGTATTTTAACACCAGCTGGCATCACTAAACTTTCAAGATCTTCATTTAGGCCACTGCAAAAACAACAATAACATATTTTGTTACTAAAAAAATTATACTGGAAAATTATCTATTTCTCTCTCCAAATGTCAATTTTTTATTTTAGTGCTTGTATAAAATTTAACAGTCCTATTGCTTAAACCAAAAGCAAACAGTCTCTAGAATGACATTGGCAATCTTTACAGAGCAATAAAACAATAAGCTGTTAAATAATTTTATTAGTGGCAGTATTAAAGCCTTTATTAAAAAATACCAAATATGTTAATTTCCATATCTTGATCAAATTAAATTAGGTAACCAAACAGTAAAAAAAAGTCTACCTTTGCATTGCAAGTAGTTCTTCCATAGAGTAAGACCTTGTTTGATCTCGAGCTTTGAAGATATCTAGAGTTCCCTTTGACCATGAGATGGTGACTTCTGCCACTTCATGACAGTTTGTCTGGACTATATCCAGGTTTTGGTGGACATCCAGACAGACCAGAGCCATAGCACTCTCTATAAAATCAACCGACTCCTTCATCTTCCATGTGTAATGGTTCAGACCTTGTTCAAATAACTGTTAAAAAAAAACGTAAAGTTAATTAATAAAAAAAAGAATGAAGTAAGAGGAAAACACTTTCTGAGAAAAATAAAACAAAAATAAAGATCCACAACATTTTCCCTTAAAGAGGCAGACATACACTGATCTCATGCACTCAATTACAAATGAACACGAATTGAGTCTCACTCCCTCGATGTCCTAAGATAATTCTGACTTAAATACTTTGTTGAATTGTTTTTTTACTACACGTGAAGCACAAAAACAAACAAACTTTAAAAATCACTGTATTGTCTGTATACAATGTTCATTCGGACACAAGCTAGATATATTTGACTTCAATAAGCCTTCGTCCAGTAAGTCTCTAGACCATACTGGATGAAAGCTTACTAAAGACCTATATATCCAGCTTGTGACCAATTGAACATTGTAACTAACAAGCGTATGAATATCTTTGGACACTGTATTGTCTTTAGTTATTTAAAGCTCATTATTAAATCCACAACTGATTTTGAGTTCAAACATTAGGAAATCATACTCTAAAAATATACCAATGGTTCAGAAGCCGTTTAGTTTATATTAATAGAAAGATTTACGTGTAATGTTACTGGAAGTTTCACAAAATATGGATTTTTTATTTCACTCAGTTGAAATTCAATAATTGTTTTTTGACAAATTTTCTGCTTCACTATTATCTGTTTTGCAGCAACTACAAAAGTTATGTATTCAGAACAATATTAAATCAGTTTAGGCATTACCTGGTCCACTTTATTAAGTTTCCGTTCAAACATTGGTCTCTCATAGTCAGTGACTGTCTTCATAATGGTGTTGTACTTAGAGACAATGGTTTCTAGTCTGGTGGCCGTCACTCGGAGCTGGAAAGCATCTGTATTCCTGATTAATTCTTTCACAGCCTCTGGCAGTTTGATCCCAAATGGTGGCTGTCTCAAATAGTGAACCTCTTTCATCAGCAGAAGTAGTTTAGGATCCAAGTTAACATGTATGGCCTGTGGTCGAATCTCTAGTTCCTCATCATACTCTTCAGCAATCTATAAATTCATGGTGTATTTAATCAGTACATCACACAGGCCCTATACATAAATATCACATTCCTGGTATAGTTTTTGACCTAATAACAAGTTAAATGTTTCAATTAAACACAATAGTCATTTGAACAGACTATAAGGTGACCTCATAATGTAACAGCCACAAAGTGCAGCTTTGCACCAGCTATATCACTTCATAACTTTATCTTTTAGTCAAATTTTGTGGACTTGAACAACTAAAAAACCTGATCCAAATATCAGCTCTCCCATACAAAACATTAATGACAAACTTCACTATGTAGCAGTAGAGATATTAAAATGTTGTATATGAAACAAACATTTAAGAATTAATATAAAAATTTGTGTTAAAAACTAAAATTTTAATTTGTACCAGTAATGGCTGTTTGAGTCTCCCTGATAGCTCAGTGGCTAAGGTGTCTTTCCAGTTAGATATAAGCTCCTGTTGATATCTGAAAATAGAATTTACATAAATGTTCAAAACTTATTTTAATGAGAAATATATTATTACCATATATATTTTTATTTGGAAGAATGAAAACATATATAGGGACATTTCTTACTAAGTTAAGCTACCTATTGTAACATGAAGTAAATTAACTTTCTTAAGTTTATAAGTCATACAGGCTCAACGTTTTGCTTAAGTTCAGGAAATGTTGGTGGGCTAATGAGGTCAGTTCTGTAATAAGAAGTATTACAAAATGTGTTAATGGTACAGTGTTTAACGTAAAATAAAATTTTTCTCAGCATGATTATATTCTTGACACATTAAACCAACTCCCCTATTGTAGAACTAAAATAATTTCACTTACTCTTCCAATTCTTTAAGTATCTCATCATAAGCCTCCCTCATGTGCCATCCTCTGTCCCCTTCTAGAGAATGTGGACTGACCTGTTTCATCTTCTCCATTGGACACTACATGCAGGAATTGAAAATAACCAGATGAATCAGAGTGAACTTTTTCTTAACATTTTATAGATCTCTTATTTTGGAAAACACTGTTTTTTATATTCATTTACATCAAGTCTATGGTTATTGTAAAACATTTATTGCAGTAGATTCAGTTAGCTTGATTCTTTATTTGGTACAAACCAACAGTATAACAAACAATGAAGTGAAGAGAAATTGGATAACTATAGAAATGAGAAAGTTACCTTGATTCTTTGCATGAGAGCATGTGTCCACATTAGCCTGCTGACTATAGGCGGCATGTTATAATGATGGGGAGTCCGGCGTCGTTGTTGGTTAAACATGTTCCTTACACATTCCAATTCTATTGTGAAAGACTCCACCAAGATGGCATCCTTATCCTTCAAATGAGTCTATAATGTGGAAGAGTATGTTATTTTATCAGGCATAGTAGAAAACAGGGACCCTTTCTACAAAGCGATCTGGGTCGAGGTCTATCTTAATAACTTAATAGTTTCGCCGATAACACACCAAAACATATGGGAAGTGCAGAAGTAGAGATCCCCTTGTAAAATTAACTGGAAATATTTACAAATCAATAAAACAAACCAATGATATCATTTTTGTGTCATTAAGTAAGTGACCATTGACAGCAATTATGTTATTTCGAGATTACACTCCCTTAGTTTGTTTATTTGTGGTTATTCCAGCAGCATACACTCTAGGTCACTCCACTACAGAGTCTTATGTAAGAACAGATTCTAGCTCAGAGGTTGGCTGAGTGGTCCAAGTGGCAGATAATTATTAATGTTGATTTGATGCTTGACTCTACCAATCATTGTTTACCAGTTTTGGGACAAATTTTCTAAACTAGGATTTTTGATAACAGAGTGTTTCAAAATATTTTTTAAAAACTTAGTTTTGACTTCAATCAAAAATATTATTTGTTTTAAGAATTCACAAATTTGACACAATGGTACCTGGACAAGTTCTCTGCTGCTGATTCCCTCAAACACCTCTAGTAATCTGAGCTGGGCTCCAATAGTGTGACATTGCTGGAAAGCCTGCCTCAATATCTCTGCCAACTGCTTTTCTAAAGTCTGTCAAATGAATTGAACAGAACAATTATAAAACACCAGTAGAGAAGAAAAAGAAAAAATGGTCACAGCAAATCATGGAAAGTAAAAACTTTTTTTAGTTAGTACCAACATTCTAAAGAGTTTTTTTGCAATTTTATTAATATATGTTTTTTATAAATAGATATGTATACAGGTCTATTTGGTCCTGTTTGGCCTCGGTTTGTCATTGTATACAGCAAAAAGAATACCCACACCAAGTTTCCCAGTATACTTTCTATGTGTTGAGATTATTGTATGTATAATAATCACTTCAGACTGATACCTTTCTCACTTGAAGCAATGGGAGATGAAATGTAAACATAAATGGGCGTTGCATTCTGTCCTCAGACGCCAGAGGGTTAAGATTCATGGTCAGTGGTCTTTTCAATAACAACACAATGGATAAATGTGTGCGACATCACTAAAGAGTGCCATTATCACAAATGCTGTGGACAGAGGTTCCCCTTTTAACATATAAAATTACCTCCCTTGCCAACTGACACTTCGTTACAATATAGGTCAGTCTATAAAGAGCTAATTTGTGTTAATTTTTTAACATGGCTCTTATATAAATTACTTGTGTGTTAACAGGTATACAGAATTCCTGTTAACAGCAGCAAAGATTTCATGGGAAACTAGACTGATTGACTAGTGTTTAACGCCATGCTTAATGGTATTTTGTTTATATGACAACTCAGCTAGAGCTGTAAAATGTTTACTCTGTTGGAAAATTAAACTTTCTCCAGTGTTTAGCAGATAGTATAATTATGCTCTGAACATAATGTTTCTAGCCAGAGTGCTGACAGACAGCAATGATTACATGTAGGTTTCACTGTGTAGATTTCAATTTACATCTGTAAATGTTTACTTGTTTGCAATCAGCCAGGTTCCAATATAAGACTATAAAATTACTTTTTAGCCCATAAAATTGTGCATGGATCCAACAATAAATGCACATAATTGTTACCATACATCCCTGATGAAACGCCCAATGCAACAGATGTCACATTTTTGTCTAATTCTCTGATATAATCATATAATCTAAACCTTTCCTCTACGGACCAGTAGTTCTAGACAGCTGCTAGCCCACAATACATTTGTCTGATCCGCAATAATAAAATCTTTATCAACAGTCTGAAATGTACGAAAACTCACTAGTCCAATGGACCAGTACCAAGTGCGAAATACTGGTCCTGCAGATCGGTGAGAATTCTGATTCCCAGTTGAACGAACTATATGATATACCTTGACTACTGTTCTGAATTGGAAGAAAGCTTTTTCAAATGCTTGAGAACCGTCAATACTGAGTACATTATCTACAACTGAGAAGAATTCTTCCATGGCAATCTGATATTTCCTATGTATCTCTTTAACCAGGGCGTCCAGACTGAGAGTCCCTGCCCCTCCCACTTCAGCGGCACCAGCCAACAGACGGAAATGTCGTGTTGTTTCTACCAGCTCTAATACGTCATTGCACCTACAACAGATTGAGAAAACAAAAAAGTCAGAAAGTAAATACCTGTGATCCACACAATCTATTTTTAAAAAATAGGATGTATTTTAGTTTCCTGTTTTCTTAAATTAACTACATAAATTTTTAACAAAAAAGACAAAATCTTTCAGTATTTTTGCTGAAAATGTGCTTTCAAAGACGTGACAGAAAATTGTGTTACGTACACTGCAGTAAATAGATATTTACAAACATATTAAAATAGGTACAGAAACATCACAGACCTTTCCATGAAACTATTGAGGAGAACAAAACAGGGGGCGTTTCTAGGAGGCCACGGGCTGTCAGTCCAAACTTCATCCTCACCAAGTGAAGAGTTACTTGCCCCTGATTCACCATGACGTAAACCAAACCGTGGAACAAAGGCATGAGGACCGTAGAGACGTGCTTTAAATAGACTCCCTTGTTCTTGACTGTGGCTGAAACAGAAAAATAGGCTGAACAGTTTCCTTTTTTAAACGAACATGCCAGTTTTGGAAAGACTGTCTTCATATGTGGTCCTCTTGTCTGATTGAACAGCAGACTTGATGGCTATGATAATACACACATGGATCCATCCAGAAAAATCCACTACTCTTTTGGATGGGAGAACTCAACTTTAAAAGTTTGTATGAACTTACATGAAAGTATTAGTTGTTTGGGGTTAATTTCACCAGAATGAGGGTGCTCGAAAGCTCCTGAATTAACATTTACATGGAGTAGACCAGTCTTTAAGTCTAAAATAATATATCATATTTAAAATTACATCACTCATAATACAGGGTTCCAGCGGAGAAACAAACAGTTCCACGAAATTCCCCACACACAAAACATTATACAAAAGGATGGAGTGAATTCACAGTTAAAGTTCTTGTGGCCCTTTAACACCAGGAGGATCTGGGACCCCATACACAACCATGCTTAGGGCTTTTGAAAGGTGTGTTGGAGTTTGGGATGAGCTTTCATATGCCTAGTCAACAACTGCTGGAGGCAAGGGAATTTTAGATGTAGATTATTAAAATATAAGGCAGGGTGGAAACAGTGGAATTGTTAACTGTATATCTATTAACATAAAAAAATGGAAGCAGGCTGGAGTGTACTCGATTAAAACTTAGATAGGGGTTTGCATCGAGTTCAGAAGGACACCAAAGAGAATCCGACAGTAAAAACGGAAAAATATACAAGAAAAAAACTTGACTTGGAAACTTACTGTTTCTCCTCATTCTCTGCAATGGTTTTAGCATTGATATCATCAGCCTTGTCTTTGAAATCCAGGTAGGTTCCTCTGAAGGCAGCACAAACCCTCAAAGCATCTTTTAATTTCGAGTGAGACTACAAAAAGAAAAAAAATGACAGAGATTTCATTCTATTACCTTCGGTGAGATTTTTTTACCCAATAATAAATTGTTTTGAAATTGTCAATGATAAAGACAGAAAAGAAACAAGTGTGTCTTGCACATTGATCAGCAGTACTTACACAATATGTGATGCACATAAATCCAATGAGAAAAAACGTGACCTAAATATGTTCCTCTGAATCTAGAACAATGGGAGCTCTCTATTAATGTGATGTTTTTACCTGAAGAGGCTCTCTTAATATATCATCTCCCACCATTGCCTGAGCTCTATGTACAACCTCATTGGATATTAGACGTAACAGGTTATGGAATTTGTTCAGCTGATGGTAGTATCTGTAAAATAAGAAAAGCGTTTGGGATCAAATCTACAACAATCCCTCCATTTCAATTAATGATGACAGTTCTCATAGATATTGTATTGTTTGTTTGATTAGGGTAGGGTACTAGGCAGCTCTCAACATCAGGGACAGAATATCACTCAATCCTCTACTGATCAGGCTCACCGGTACTTTAGGACAATTACTTGCCCACATTTTTTTAATTGGTCCACAATGCTTACATAATTATAAGCAGTGTCTCGAACATTTCTAGTCCAACAGACCAGTAGCAGATGCAAATGACTGGTGAGTTATTCCCTTTACTTGTTCAGACCTGTGAACCAGTGTGAATTTCGAGTCTCTGAATATACCCTCAATACCATATGCAACAAACAATGACAGGATATAAATCAAGCAGAGGTTTGATTGAGTGCTGGATTGATTGAATGATTTGTGTTTAACGCTGTAATTAAAGGGAATTTCACTAATATGACGCCTATGTTCTCCAACAATAAGTACTGACCTGAAGGTAGAACACTCAAGCACAGGACACAAAAAATGCAATTACCGGTAACCGTAACGGTTTCAGATTTTCACAGCATGACAATATAACAATAATTGCTAATCAATTACTACTTTAATAAATACTTTCTAAATGTCCTATGCAACTTAATCAGATCTCAAAGTTTGACATCAAGGACTAACAGTAACATCTGAAAAACACTGTTCTAATCTTAGGGGTGAAGACTTACTTGGAATGAGTCCAGACTAGTGTTAAAGCTGTCATTAGAGGTTTCAATTTTTTCACCATGGAGTGTGGATGTAAGGCTCCATGTAGGTCTGCAAACCATGTGGACATTGAACCGAGGAAATTCAACACCTTCTGAGTGTCCGAAACAGCCTAGAAACATCCAAAATGCATTTTATGAAAATCAACATTTTCTTTATAACCGTTAAAAGTTGATCTGTTGGAATTAGTTCTGAAATATATTTAAATATTTATACAGCTAGTTATTTCTAACAATGTTTTAATCCTGTCAGAAAATCATAATTTAAAAACTAAATTAAAAGAGGATATTTTTTGAGAAACTGGTGTCTGAGAGTAATTGGTTAAAAGATAATATGTCATACCTTGTTAATTTCCTTTCTGACTTGACTGAAGGAATGAGCATATTGACTATTAGCTTGTTCCAGGTTGAGGAGTATGTCTTTTGAAATGGGTGTGTCTAACTGTTGATTGACAGACCGGAGACGTGACAGTTGGCCCTCCCACATCTCCATCTCATTCAATGGACCAGGCTCTGGCCCAAACTTAGTGTACAGATCTGTGATAGGCTCATGACGTAAAACAACCTGAAATTGACAAATGTTTTGGTGATACATGCTTCACATGTTTAGACTGTCACACACAACGTTAACCTGAGTAACGGATCTGGGGCCAGTTGCTCGAAAGACCATTAGCCACTAACACCGGCTTAAATTGCTAATACCAGGTTAGATAGACCTTCTACATGGCGTGATGTCATCTAATAGTGGATTAAATGTAACAGCGCTTCCAGCAGCCATTCCCTGGGGAGTCTGAAATCAGCAAATCATTTGTAGTTCATTTGCTGATTGTTACAGTTATTACCATATGATAAAAATATCATTCATGTATGTTCAGGATGGACACGGGGGACATCCAAAATGAATTTGGACAATCTCCACTCACCAGTCAGGTTGTCCTCCAAGACAAGAAGAAAAATTAGTAATTTGAACACCCTGTTGTTGACAAACATTTGTCATACAAATTACAGATATTTAGGTTCCATGAACTATTAAAGGATTTATGTCAACAAAATTCTTTTTTTACATCATAGATTCCATTGATAGTACCGATAATGTTAAATAAGCCGTTCACCAACCACTCCGGAGGGCCTTTTCATAGGCTGTGTGCGTAAGACCTCAAACAAGCCTAAGGCGATTATGCATATTTGAGTATCGAAAGCGAGGCTACCTTGTAGGTGACATCATAATAAGGTCAAGCCTTGCATTACAATGTACAACATACTAATCGAAGATTGAATGTGGCATTTCTGTCCCTAGCCGAAGGATCTGGCAGTGTGGAAAATTACACAAATAACCAGAAAATGAAAGACCTTATTTTAAAGAATGACATGTTGTGTTCGCCTGGTGAAAACAACAGTCTGGACTAAAAGAAACATGGTGCTTCAACAATGAAATGCTGATCAACATAATAAGCCTATGCGCTTTAACAGCATTATTCCTTTATTCTGTTAATCAAAAACACGGCAAGTCGAGAAGCCGGTTTTATCATACCATTTATAAAGCCAGTTAAAACAACTCTAGGGGGTCTTGTAGTGATTAACAATGTAAACTCCCAACAGTTGAAACAAATTAAAGGGCTT
>JAQQZZ010124823.1:0-14263 GCA_030265115.1 Mopalia vespertina
AATAATATTTCTTGTATTAAGTTTCAAGAAAATATTTAGAAATTTATAAGTGTGAAGTTTCTTTTTTGACTGAGTATATTTGTGATATTTTAATTAATGCATACCGTATATTTGTTGGATATAGTTCCGGGGTATACATATATATTACAAAGAATGAGCTCGATATACTGAACTTCCCGACAACGAATGCGCATTTCTGAATAACAGTACCAACACCACCGTCTTAAAAGAAAGAAAAAGATGCCAAGAACAAACATTACAATGAAGCAACGAACGCAGATAAAAATGATGTTTCCTTCTCAAACATGCACTACTTGTTGTGTTTTACCGATTGTATACTTTCTGGTCTTTCGGACATTAGAGGTAAACAATAATGAAATAGACTCACATTGCAAAACCGCTATGAAACGCGATAGGCCTCTGCTTTACAAGAGAACAGATCACGTGACCGGCTAGACGTCTGCTCACTGTAACACGTTTTCACGTTAACGAAGATGAAATAACTGTCATTGTCAGAACAATGATATTTTTTTACCAATCAGAACAAACTAGTTTGACAAACGGTATAACAATCTACAATAATGCATGTTTCACCTTTTTCAACAGCAATTATCAATTTTTTTTATTTAACAATAAATACATTACCATTATGTAACGATAGAATTATCAGTCCAGTGTTGCTAATGGAACAATATTTTTGAAGCTGAAAAACACATTTAAGCTCAAAATGCCCAGTACTAAAATATCGAACACTGTCTTTTTCTCTCATTATACGCTGGTTTCTGAAATTACGAAACAGTCATTTAATTAATGCACAAGATCTCCTTGAGTGGATTTAGGCAAGTCACAAATAGCGGTGTCCGTCTCGCCTATATTATGCATTGAATCTAACCTTTTTGAAAATAGCATTATATAAATACAACAATCCAGTTCACTTCATTCGGGTGATTTTACAATGACAAGTCTCCAAAAATGGATCAGACCTAACTAAGGACACAAAACAGTGTTCCGAACTAACCAGGTTTCACATTTGTTTTAGAAAATGTCCAGAATGTTCCAATTGGTAAATTAATCAAACATTTCACAATGGAGTTTCCAGATCTTAAAAAAAATAACTCAATGTACTCCCCTAAAGCTTCTTTTGCTTTATCTCGTTCGCCATTTACCCGAGAAATAGTTATGGTGCTGACACTAAACTGGGCAATATTTTTAGAATTGAATGTTCTATGCGTTGCTCGGCGTTTTGCCCCAGGTTCACATTGTCAGATCCACATTTCCAGTTCTCTGGCATATTATGACAGGTATTGTTATTATTTTTTTTTTTACACAACATCCTTGTGTTCTTAGTATGGATACGGGACTGCTTTGGTGAAAATCATTCTTCGGAATGAAAACGCTAATAATGTAAAATTTTGATGATGATGACCTGACGTACAATGCCTCGAGGCAGTATATATGAAAACATTTGGACTGAAGTATACATTGACATTAAAGCACGATCGTCTGGCATGTCACTGCTTAATAGTAAACTAAATACCTTATTGACACAATGACTGGATTGTTGTTTTCTTATTTATAAAGAGTGTGACATAAACACTCGAAAAAAAATAAAAAATAAGCCGAGAAATCAAAATCGATTTAATAAAATGGATTTTTCCGTATCTAGATTTCGTAAGATAACACATGTCTAGAAACTTAAAAGACCACACAACAGTCACCACTCCATTTTAAGCGGCTTTTCCAAACATACCAGCTTATATTTGACTCAAGGTATCGCATATTAAATGCCTACTTCTTGCGCATTCAATGCGCAAAAAGCATTTTGTTCGTGATATATTTCATCTCTGATACAGTAGACAAGTATTGTGCTATGCCCGCACATAGGGAAGGTAAGATTGTAGCCAAACCCACTACTGAATTGATAAAACACTTACAAGCAGTAACGTGGATAATGGATGCGATAATCACGGACACCCCGGCTAAGACATGGTAACCAATACAAACCTTACGTCTTCCAAACCTGTACAATACAAAATACATACCGACATTATTAATTCGCTATGACCAAAAGAACTTGTTACGTTTATATGTATATACCTACAGCTAAAACTGAAATGAAAGGGTCAATAATTAATAACAATCAGTGTAACGATGATTTTGTGTTCGTGTATCTTGATGACATCCCAATATATAATGGATCCCGTTACCTCAGCATCTTAGGCGACAATTCTATACATTGACCTCCATGAAGGATGTCTTTTGGTAGCACTGCTGTCATGAAGTTCCTTAAACAGATCGGTGTGTATGATAAAATAAGTTTATTTTTTATGAAAAATTGCAAACAATTGGATATATTGCATATTAAAATCAATAAATAAAATATCAAATTGACAACATGTTATCGCCACTGCGTGTCCGAACTACTGCTGAATGTGGCGGTGAAGAATAATCAAACAGTTAATCAACCTTACCTCAGCGTGAGTGGAATTATACTGAGGGACGCAGGGATTTCAACCACAGAGATCAGGAACAAATTCAGGTATCTATTCCCTGACATTGTTGAGCTCAGCATGAATATCCCATTGTAAACAAGAGAGTTGGTAAACCTGAAAAGAGAAAAAATAAAGGCAGGAAAGTGACATACAAATTATCTGTGTTTGCCGCATTGGTTTATATCATTGATGTTTAAAGCCAGACTGATTAAATGAATACTGTGATTGACCCAACGTTTTATATCCGTGAATAACTAGAAAATTCAATCGGGTATATCTAACCTATGAATAGACCATCATTGTTGGTGATTTGTGTCCTGCACACGAATGTCAAAAAAGTTTCAATTTAAATATCGAAATATAGTACTGCTTGGTTTCAATCTAATCTCTGCTTGAAAAGCTGTTTTCTTACCATGCAAACATCATGGTTAGTGTGACCTTCCTCAAGACCGGGTGCCTAAATAGGTGAGAGACGGTAACGGTTTTGGTTTCATTTAAAGACTCTGTCATATTTGACGGCAAGTTACTTGAACCTTCGATGCACATCTTTTCTTGCTCAGATTCAACGGTAGGTTGCAATTCTTGTAAGGTCTTAGAACAATTGGATTCCAGCAAATGAAGAGAAGTAATGTCCCTGAAATATTCGTTTAACAATTTATCCACAGACATCTTGTCTGTACGGTTGGTCTTCATTGCTTGTTTAATAATTACAAAGGCTTCTTGTGTCCTTCCATTCGCTAACAACCATCTAACCGACTCCTTCAATGTCCTGTGGTATGGAAATAAGCAGCATATAACATACGCTTTATCCAGGGAATGACCATTTGTATGATATTGTTAACTAGTGGAAAAAAAAACATGTGCTGCTATAGCGTTTGCTATCGAACCGCGCTAAATATCCAATATTGTCGAAACTGCATGTTTATTAAGGACAGGTAGATTTTTACCGTCGAAAGGACATCTCTCGTTTTTATACGAATCTAAACATAACATAATTTTCGTTATTTTAGAACAACACTTTCTTAGTCTGAACTGATTTTAGTTAAGACACTTGTTGGGTTTTTTTTATTAATTTTTAAAGGAATGTGACACAGCTCTCAAAGCTGAAAGCAATGAATGCTTTTGTTGTGAATCAGGAGATTTACAACTAAAATCAAATTTAATCAACTTACAACAGCTGACCAATTAAAAGCACCGAAAACACAGAAAACACAAGCTGAACATGTCTCCAACTTCTTCCATCCATAAAGTAACCAATTGCAGGCAGAGAGCACGTGCAAACAGCCCATGCAATGCTTGCAATAAGAGCTGCAATGGTTCGGTGTTTGGGGATAAACAATTCTAATGTCATCACCCAAGAAATCATCCCTGCTCCCTGAAAAAATGGAAATTGTTTATGTGTAATATTATAATATTTTTAATACTTCTATTCACACGCACTCCACTACGTATTACATATATGCTCTAATGATTGATTGATTGTGTTGTGTTTGTTGGTGTTTTGTTTCCATAAACATGCACCCTTTTGTGACCATGTGTTACTTATTTATTACTTACTTAGAATACATTATGCATCCAGTCATTCATTAATTGTTTCATTTATACAGTTATATGTGGCATATATGAATTTCGCAACTCGAGATGAATTAATTAAACCTCGTCATTCGTTCAACTTAAGTTAATTAACTTCACCGTGACATTGCCAAAACAAAATTAAAAACAAAAAAGTGTTAGTCACGTCTCTGGCTATTGTTTCTTTGTTGCCTGTAGCTCATATAATACTTACAAATATCAGTGCTCCGGAAATCAGTCGTGAAGCGATGAATACCCATATGTTTGGGACAAACGCTGTGACAGCTGTTACTATGGCAAATCCTGCGTGAGTGTAGATAACAATGCGTCTTCTTCCGAATTTATCAGACAGTGGTGTAAAAAGTAGTGCTCCGACAGTCTGCCCAACGGCCAAGGCACTTTGAGACACCTCAGAAGCGAAAGTTTTGCCACACACTAAATCCCACTATAATTGGAAAAATCACAGCATTAAATTCGACATTCAATATAATGTATAGATAGCTTAGTATTTCAAATACGTGTTTATTTTATAAATCTGCATATTATCAGAAAGTAAATGTTACAAAATGTGTAAGAAAATGTTCCAAATTCTAGTGCTGGAATAACACAAAATGCAGAATGTATCCGTTACAACTTATTAGGAAAATTGCAACACTTGATCAATCTAAATGGAATAGTCTCCCGTCAGCTAGATGGTGCGGCACACTCTGTTCATATACTTTTTGTGTGCTTTATTATTTCTGTTTTTAATACTTGAAATATACCCCTTTTGATACCTTGTTGTACCAGTTCACCTATATTTAAAAAGTCGGTTAGACGTTCAGTTTGTACACGACCAATTACTTCTACTAAAACAACTGGTCAGTGCAAAGGTCAAACTTTGTTCCGATTAAAATATCAGGCCGGACCGAACTAACCACGTGAAGCCATTAAAATGTAATAGTAACACATTTCGTTTAGCTGGTTCATCTTCCGAAGACTTTTGCTTGGCTACATTAACCAACTTGGTTAACAGTTGATTCAAGTCAAATCAGAAAGGATTGGACACTTGAGGTGAAATCAATCTGTCGTGTTTTGTTCTCAGAAAACCACGACATACTCTGTCATAGACTACCTTACCTTAAGCCTTGGCAAAACCCAGACTGGCCAATTGTCGACGAGGTGATTCCTTTAAAATCGCAAAACAAATCATTACACCAACGCACGATGCCCTCAGGCACCCTCATATTTTAGGTTTCTACGGCCGAGTTCTTAAATATAAGGGTTAAAATGGCACGCAACATGATTACGCCATTTGTAGTACAATAATGGGTCTTGCATTTTTCAAACCGTTGAACAGTTAAGTAAACAGCTGCCAAATCAACTGAAAACAGCCCTTCAATCTATATTTTACGTTGACAACTACTGTTTGTTCCTTTAAACAGTCACGACAACAACCATTGTATAATAGCGAAGGTCTGGGCTGCAATTTAATGTATATACGCAAAAAGGGCTCCACTTTTTGTGTTCGTTCACGCCATTTTATTTTTCCCCGAACTATATATAGTGCTTAAAATCATGAACATTGAGGTATGGTAAAGTTACAGTCAAATTCATCCTGGCTGCAACATCTTTGCGTGTTAAACAGTAAACAGAAGAGCTATACCAATATTGACCAATCAGATATCTTTCTCGGGACACCGCTTCCTGTTCATGTTACGTCAGAAGATCTAGTTAGCTGTCAATGTCATTCAACCTACGTATTAGACAGCAGGATGCACCAAAAGTGTAAGCCACGCTACGTCACGAGTAGGGACAGCCACGCCCAAAATGGCGACTATCAGTGGCAGTTGGGAGGTATATATTTTTCCTCCTCAAGTTAGATAATTGCACGTCATATTTCAGTATGTTCAATAGTAGTCGTTTAAGTGATATAGGGGTTATTTCAAGCCAGACCTCCAATTTAAATATATCAACACATACATTATCAAAAAATAAATTTGTTAAGCTGGTGGTACCACTTACCTCGCTTACAATGGATACTTGTTTGGGTTCGTTATACACGAAACCATCGACACATGCATCGGAAATATTATCTGTCGTGTTCGTGAAGAAGCACTGGTTATCAAACACTGGACCCACACTTTGGTTCCTCATAAATGTACGGTTGGTAGGTTGGTAACACCCAAAATCCGGTACAAAGCCTGAATAAAATTAAATGTTAAGAGAGAATTTGACAAATTTGTATTTAATTTACTCATTATAAAATACTATAGGCAGCAAAAAGCCATTGTGCGTTGTGCCACATTCACAGCCTGAATAAAATTAAATTTGAATGACCATGTGGTATTAAGTCAAATTGGAATAATTGTGTTTATGTTATTCGGCGAACATATGTACATATTCTTACGGCTACCCCTGAGGAGTTTAATATTGCAAATAGAGGATATTACACAGTGAAGTTTGAATACCATAAATATTGATCGAGTGAATCGTGAACGAATAACACACAAGACGTGAAGCAAAAGGAAGGGAGAGAAAGATGGAAAAAAGAAGAGAAAGTCAGTAAAGGATTGAAATGAAGAATTTAGAGTCAGGTATTCCACAACGAGTGCTTCCTGGTCTAAGTTTGATGTTACTAAATATATAACTACATTTTTCTTTCCATCATTCACGAACGCAATATGTATAGCATTTAAACGTGGCTGTGTTATATTCTATTTATTATTTATATCAATTAAAAATTTATAAACATGATAAGTTCCCCTACACTCTTAGAAATAATGGTTCTTGGAGGGTTCTTTAGAAAAGAGGATGTTTCTAAATGGAACCCGGATGGTTTTAAATAGAACCATAAGGACAATAATGGTTCTTTGATATATTAAGTTAGGGAGAATTACATTGAATTACATTGACCAGCCAGTGAGGGTTCCATACAGAACCATAAAGGGTTCCACCAAAGTCATAACTGAAAAACCTCAAAGGGTTCCATTACAGCCATATTTTCTAAAAGTGTATCAACTGTGATCAAGCCAATGTGACTGTCTACATCGTTCGACATTCCTTCGCCTGAACAGAATAAAACCATAAGTTGTGAATGTTGTATGCATTAAAACCAAACCAGTCATTGCTACCCTTCAGGACAAATGTTTCTTAAATCTTTCCCAATTAGATTGTCATAATCTTTATAGAAGGACTATATCTTGACAGGGAACGCATATGCGTGATTCGGTATTTGTTAGAGCATCACGTTGAAAATGCAACTTTTGTTGTTATTCTGTAGCGTACTGTACAGTGGACAGTGTCAAAGTTCAGAGATAATAACAAAAAGTTTTATTACACTGCAAGGAAATATCACTTTAATGTGTGAACAAAATCGAGATATTTCATTGGTATCTTAATGATAAAGTATAATTTCAACTGAGAAAGATACTCAATTAATTTTAACTCAACATGTAACGTTTTAAGTTTAACTGCCTACAGTATTTTCTTTACTTATTTGTACATACATACCCATGTCTCCAGTTAAAATTACTTCTGATGATGGTTTGATCAATAAACCGAAACGTTGAGTCACAATGAATTCAGTATATTTCTTCTGAGTTGTTATACTGTACTCTACTGGCAATAGATATGTCAAGTATATCCAGTTGACCAGATGTAATTCACAATAACCTGGAGGTTTTAATTGATTTTTGGAAAGACATATAATATATGGAACATACACCACCGCGTGAAGCCTCCTTGCTCTTCGTCAAACTCTCAATAGAATTTAAATTAAAGGCTCCAAGTTTGTATTAAAACAGACTGGTTTACGTTAATCGGACAAAAGGTTAATATCAGAGAATTCATTCGGGCTTGCAGAACTCAACATGTAGTCTAGCTTTGTATGTTAGGCGGTAGAAGGTCCAACCAGTCGGGGAAGAAATTTGAAACTAACAAATAACACACTGCATCTGACGGAAGACTACTGACCCCGATGACGTTGCAAAATGGTTGAGATAGATGCGGCTTCAATGCCAATAGCTAGTTGCATGTAATACTATTGAAACACATAGCGTAAATGGCTAATAATCTAGTAACGGGTATCTCCCTTTTTTTAATTCGGCTTATTTTTTAAATGTTCATCTTTTAACGTAAAAAGTCCAATTTTCAAAATTAAATTTAGGAAAATTGTTATAAGAGAGAACTAGGCAAAACCAAAATAAACTGAAATACCCTTTACTAGATTGTTATGTCCCTAATAAGTACACTCTTAGAAATAATGGTTCTTTGGGGGTTCTTTAAAAGTGAGAATGGTTCTAAATGGAACCAGTATGGTTCCTAATTAAACCATATGGACAAAAACGGTTCTTTGATATACTAAGATAGAGAGAAATGCATGGAACAGTTGCAGTGAGGGTTCCATACAGAACCAAAAAGGGTTTCGCCAGAGCCATAACTGTAGAACCATAAAAGGTTCCATTAGAGCCATATATTTCTAAGAGTGCATGCTATAGTTCACAGGTGTAGCTCAAAGGGTTTTTCAGTAAATAGACTTGACAAATTAAATGTGAAGTGCTAGAAATGATCCACAACCCATCCAGCTGTACACTTGCAAAGAACTGAATCACCATTTTTCAAACTTAAATTGAAATGACTTCTATCTGGAATTTTATATATTTTTTTCACTAAGTGCGGGACAAAAAACCAAATCTTCTAATTAAGAAATAAAAAAATGGACAACTTTGACCCTCAAATGGTTAACTTTATATTTCATTTGACCATCATCGTTTGTTCAGTATATTTGTTAAATGTGTTTTAATTTCATGTTTCTTGATGTGTACATATCAAATACTTGATAACGATCTTAATAGAAACATCATGTATTAATAAATCAATCAAAAAGTTGAAAGCATCGCCTTCGTGTTCATGATAGTTTAAGAAAAAAAAGATAGTAACAGATTTAAGGAAAAGAACATGCTTTAATCTATAATGGGTAATATTTGTTTTAAATGGTGGTATATAGCCCGTGCTGTGCCAGGACCATACTAATGGTTATCAATAATGCCGCAAAAGAGATTCGAGTGTTTTTCACAGAAGTTGTCCAATGCAGTAGCATTCCTTTTGCACGATCTGGAGTTTGATACAATATCGGTACCGTTCCAAGTCAGCACGTCCCCAATTCGGTACATCCTACTGGGCACATCAAACTTGGCGCATCAAGGCTAATCAAACTACACACACTAGTTTATTTCATATATGAATGTCAGAATAAATAGAGGATATTACACAGTGAAGCTTGAGTAGCATAAATATTGCTCGAGTGAATGGTTGAAAGAGATAACCCACGAGACGCGAAGCATGGGGTGGGCCATTCTTTCTTACATTCACGAGCTATTCTATTTATTATTTACTAACTATAAAATCAAAATCCATGTCAAATTCCCAGATCAGCTGTAATCTTGGAAGTGTCAGAATGACAATGTGTAATCCTTCGATATTCCTACGCCTGAACGAAATAAAACCACCATTTATCAATATTGTATTATTAAAAAGATATCAGTTTTTGCGACATTACAAGATTAAAATTTCTTATATTTTTAATTTTCCAATTAGATTGCCATAATATTAATCTGTCCGACTGTCCCTCTACGAAGAACTATTTTTGACTAAAAACTCGCATATATGCTTGATTCGGTTTTTTCTAGAGCACGAGGCTGTTGACGCTCAACAGTTTAAAGCATGTCGGATTTGTTGGATTTAAGGTATCAACTCATTTTCTTTGACTTGTTAAAATCAATTCACCTGGTCAATTTCACTATATCCGTGTTTAGTGCTGGGCAATCTACACTGAAGTACTCTATTAAATCTGTCAAACTGGAGGGTGCAGCCGTTACTCGCAAATGTAGGCCTACTTTAGTCCGGACAGTGTCAAAGTTCAAAGAGTAATAACAACAAGTGTAATTACTTTGTCAAACTGGAGGGTGCCGACGTCAATAAAAAAAATAGGCCTATTGTTGTCCGGACAGTGTCAAAGTTCAAAGAGTAATAACAACAAGTGTTATTACTCTGCAGTGAAATATCACTTTTTTGCGCGAAGAAAATCCTGATATTGCATTGGTATATTAATAAGGAAGACAGTGTCCATTATTCAGAATGAAAATCGTCTTAATAATTTCTTATCAGTCCAATTCGCCCTCACGTAAATCAATATGACGGTCGAGCTATATCGACGGCTCTGTGTGCACAGGGCGGGGACGAGACAAGGAATCTATATCACTATTATGTATAAAAGGCAATTTAAATAAATTTAAAATGAAAATATATTTTCAACTGTATATAGCATGTATATCAACTGTAAATAGATTAAATTATTTCAAGTTGTATTAATATTTTACTGTTTTTGTTAAACACATTTTATTATTATATTGTAATAATTAGTATTGCATTATTTTAAAGCTGTTTCGTGTTAAAATATGGTAATGCTTAGAATTACAAAAAGTGATTGTTAACTTCAGAAAACTACACCTGAAATATTTAGTGAATAAGATGTTCATTCAACTACCATCCCCAACCCTCCGAACTACCATATTATCCTTCGGAGGGTTGGGGATCTTCCTGTTGCCCTGGCGACCTCAGAGCTAAGGGACAACATGAAGTCTATCGTAAATAATGTCTGCACTATGTCCTGTATTTGTCCTAACTTGTCTTTGTTTGTTGTCAGTAGCTTCCTTAACTCATTCATCAGTTATATTTGAGTGTAACAGGAGTGAAATAACCCAAGTATGGCGTTGAACTCCAATCAAACAAATCATATAATAGCTACCCACACTTTATACGGTATACCAGTAAATTTGTTACTGTTTAGACCACCTAATTTATGTCTTTATCTTATAAAACACGTAATGTATGAATTGACTTAAGAGTGACATGTTTCTCTCGAAACCCATCTACAAGGTGGGAATCCTACTACACTGGTTTGATTCCTGATAATCATTACGTTCGCTTTACGTGATACTACCAAATGCTGAGCTTATGCTCTGATATAAACATTGTCTAATCGATTACAGATATCTTGACTAAAATGTTAATGAGCAGTGAACTAGTATTTACATGCTGCTTAATACTTGAGGTGATTTGTTTTAATTCTTATACACGTGTGAACATGTTGAAGAACTGAAGAAGTACTTCCCGACACTAGTTTCATCTGTGAAAGCCCATTATGTCATTCTGTAACTGTACAGCCAAGGATTGACACAATGCTCAGCTGTAAGTGATGTAGTACGCATATGCTATACTTTCTGTGTGTATATCTGTAAACAATTTGTCTGCTGTTGTTTAAATGTGTATTTTAACTCCTAATATAAACAGAACGATTTAAAAATACTGCAGACAATCATATCTGTGAAAACCCATTCAGTCATTCTGTCACTGTATAGCCAAGGATTGACACAATGATCAGCTGTAAGTCTTTTGGAAGAATATTTTAAACTTTCTGTGTGTTTATCTGTTAAAATTTGCAGAAAATGCTGTAGACAGTCCTGTCATTGATGATTACTATATAATATATCAGTCTCTAACATATAAACGATGCTACCATAATATAATATATTTACGTAGGTCATTTTCCTAAAAGAACATCTTGCCAGTCTCTCAATGTATCGCCATTAATTGTTAAAATGATCTCATATAAAACATATGCAACTATATTGATATACTGACCCAATACTGGCCATGTATTGACCACAACCAACTCGACATTCTATAGTTAACCAGAGATTGACATATTACAGTATTGAACTACCTTTTGTATCTTATAAGTGCTAACCTAAACAATTTATTCAACTTTAAAGATTTTTTTGTATTTTTGTATTTTTTTTTTGGGTATAAATGCTTGCTAAAAAGTCTATTTTATACATATGCATTATCTTTACTGGTTTAACACTAAATAACATCACACCACATTCTGGTTGAGTAAATGTGTACTTTAAACCATAATGGAGGCCTATAAGAATGTTTAAAAATATTGTAGACAATCATGTTATTGATGTTAACTATATAATAATTTCTCTCAAAAGAACATTTGTCAGTCTTTCACTGCATCGCCATAAATTGGTATTACGATCTTATACATACCGGCATTCTATAGAGAGTGGATCAACCCATGGCTTAGTGGCTAACGTGTGCCCTTAATCTTACTCCCGTTTAATGTCCACAGGATCGAGTGCGTCTGTCGACCATCGTGTAGGTGAGTGAGTGAGTGAGTGAGTGACGCGATGTGGCTCCGGCAGTCGCTGGGGGGTGGTTTATATAGAGTTTCCTCTCGGTTTTGTATCGTAATAGCACAAAAAATAGTGTGAAGTGGAATTTCTTTCGTCATATAAGTGAAACGCCCTTGAGTACGACGGCGTGTGAGTAAAATATGCATAACAACTAGAAACATGATATTAACATAGAGGCATATGTGAATATGTATTGCTGATCAGATATTTATGTTACTAAATCGAACTACCTCTTACTGGTGTTAACATAATAATGCAATATTTTATTTTATCTGTTCATCCATTTTTTATTTATTTTTTTATTTTTTATATTTTTGTTCCCCAGATTACAGTCAGTTTTTCATGATGTATGCTTAACTTAATAACCAACTTATGTCCATGTTATGATGATGTTGTACATGTAACAGACAACCGCTTTATTAACTATATAATCATTTTCTCAAATGGACATTTTTCAATCTTATTATATCATATTTATCATATTTGGATATCCTGGTCAAATCAACGGTGTGTTAAAAAGCCAAATTTATATAGGATATGGACACAGTGGCAAGTCAACCATCTTGTCTATTGTTTTGGCTACTTGATATATTACATTGTTGGACTATTTGTAAGGGAGAAACCTCAATGATGGCATAAAGTATAATCAAGTACATCCATCTTTTCTACTGACTAACCTAATCAAAATACCGTAACATTCAACATTAGTGTGCAATTGTGTTCAATTTAAGATGCGTGGGTGGTTGGAGGGAGCTTCCTGGTGCTTCGAGCTAAAGGGGAACAAGACAGGAAGCCGATATGTTAGTGGTGTCTTTGTGCTGGCCCGTGAGTGTCCTATATTTGTCCCATGATGTTTTTGTTTGTTGTCGGTGGTGTCGGGGTGGTTGCCTTCACTCATTGGGTTGACATGCCGTCATGTGAGTGAGATGGCCTTAGGTACGGCGTTGGGTCCCAAACAAGCGGACAAACAGATCAATTTAAGATGCAATGATGGTTCTGCACGTCCTAATGATGACTTATATGAATAAGCTCAAACTATAGTCAGTATTATTCGAATTACGATCTGCTTAATAACAAAACCGATGTATATGCTATGTTATGTATAAATGTATTTTGTTTTAAATTGTATTATGTATATATAGGTATTATCGAAATCGGCCTAACACTAAATAACGCCAACGAGGTCTCAAACAGATAGTTCTAGATCAGTTTCCTTTGTAAATACCTTTTATATGTTTTGTATTGTAATTCTGTCCAATGCTTTTGTTTGTACACCACTGACCATATGTCTCCTATAACAAACCACCTATTCACTGTAGCCAATATGTAATATGTAATACGCCCACTGAAAGACTGTCCACTGACGAAATTCCATTCTATTCCACAGACATAATTGAATTAGGATTAACGACAAATGAAAAATCTGTATATCCATTTGAACACTTGTCCATAAATCCCCTTGATCTTAATGATATTGAAACTAACGGCTATCTCACTGATGATACACACGATGAGACACTACATTGGAACAACTTGAAAAATCACCAATCTAATTATTATACTGAAGAAACGTTAAATGATCGCTTGTCAAAACAATGCCCGCAGTTTAAAACTGCATTTTACGGAAATTCTTGAAACTATCAAAACTGAGTTTTCTATAATTAGCATAACCGAGACCTGGCTGGACCCATCCACTGAACATCTCTATGAGATTGAAGGCTACAAATCTTTTACAATATATAGAAATAATAAACAAGGTGGAGGCCTTCTTATATATGGCAGTGATAAATTTATCAACATTGATATTCGTGGCGACAGGAAGCCGATATGTTAGTGATGTCTTTGTGCTGGCCAGTGAGTGTCCTATATTTGTCCCATGATGTTTTCGTTTGTTGTCGGTGGTGTCGGGGTGGTTGCCTTGACTCATTGGGTTGACGTGCCGTCATGTGAGTGAGA
>JAQQZZ010124834.1:0-14262 GCA_030265115.1 Mopalia vespertina
ACAAACAGATCGGCTTCCTGTTCCCCTTTAGCTCTGAGAGCACCAGGGCAACATGAAGCTCCCTCCAACCACCCACTTCTAGAAATATGAGCAAACGTTATCTGGATGGAATGTTAAGTGTCTCGCTACTTTCGGAAAATTAATATTCCATAATGACATAAGATAGAGGGCGATAATAAATTGATGATGTAGGTATATAAAATTTGTTAACTCTATTGTAGTCCTCTAGAACAGATTTATTAGAATTAATAAATAAAGACCAGAATTGAAATATTATTACTGTACTTTCATATTCATTATATTTATGAAAAGGTCTGACATCTTGTTTGTATATTTTCTGTAGGGAGCATTGTTCCAGTCTCCTCATGGTGATGAGAATGATGTCCAGACGATCTCTCACAGATGTGAAGTGCTGCCAATTGTAGACTATAACAGACAAAAACTGGAGGCTATTCGAAATGGCAAAGAGTATATCCTCGATTCAGAAGAGTTATATTACCTGGCTGGTAATTACGATCCTTCACTCAATCTTATCTCATATGAAGAGAATGTTCTCAATGTGTGAGATTTCATGTCATCTTACAGGAAGGACACTGTTATAACATAATGTGATGGACAGTGATGTTTAAATGACTACTCCAGGGGACAGGACATGAGAGAGTAACAGTTGTGAAACCATTCCACTTTCATTGGTCATTAAGGTTTGGTATCACGCATCACATAACTCTTCAATTCACCTAATGAATTTTATTTACCTTATCATTTGTCAGAAGATTGGATATAATTGCATTCTCTGACCGAATATTTCTGAGCGGTCTACCAAATTTGACTTTTTCAATTACAAAACAAGTTCCAAGAAAGCTATCTCAAAGGATTTAGGTATTTAGATGCCAGTGTCGTACAATAAACACACAAATAGACTGATGAAGACTGTCAAGTATACATAAATGAAGCTAGCCAGAGACTTGAGTTCAATCCCGGTGGAGGCAAGCAAAATTTCTTTCTCTACATTAAAATATATATATATATATATGAGGACCTGCATTGTGCGACTCCAGAGTGTACTTATGGAAACGGCTTTGTACTGTACGGTATGTGACTTCAGCTCGTTTCTCAAAAACAGAGCAGTGTGACTAAAAATTTTAACAGTTGAAGGAGAATTATTGTAAAAATCTATGCTTGGATTTAAATCGCTTATTTTGTTAAGTTAATCTTACATATTGTGATTTTGTATGTATGTACATTTTTCATAATCCGTTGTATATTTTGTATATATTGGCAAGTCTATATTGTACATTGTCTCATGTTGTCGTTTTAAAACCCGGTGATATTTCAATGGTGAAAAGTGGTTTTGATACTAGATATATTAGTTTTGACCTCTTCTTCAATGCCAGATGAAACCATGAGGAATTTAAATTACCCTATCCAAATACTTACCATATGTTATGTTGATAACATAAATTAACAATAATAATATATTTATGCCTATCTACGTTCTCAATGTAATGTTTGATAGCTTGGGTTCACTGTTGTTAGTGTGTGTTTTAGAGATACTTACATGAAATGTAAATTGAATTCCATTTTTAGACAGTTTTTAGCCCTTCTCTTGTCTCTTATATTTTGTTAGATCTCACTGCATGTGTCAAATTTTTATATACACGACTCTTAATATTTCGTTTGTATGGTTAATGTTTCCAAGTGGTTTGACCTGTCTAGTTCAATTTTAGAGAAACATTTAGCGTGGCGAAAAATAAGGTTAACTTTATTATTCCACTGTTAGAAATAAGAAAATATATTGAATTTGTTGACGTAGGCATTTTCTGGTGAACACTACATGTAAAGAAGCTTCAAAAGAAAATATTTTAATTTTGATTGATTTGGCGCTGGATTCCCTGTTCTGGCAATTTTAAAATGGCTGTACACTGTTTGGGCATTAAGGAACATGGTTATGGTGATATCAAGAGTTTCTGGTAGGAGGGGAGTAACCGGTCATACTGTCACATGATTTATATAGATTTATGTCAGGGTATCCACCTTGTCCTTGTCAAGTTGGCAACTGATTAGTGATTACCTCCCTTTCCTGTGCTAAGCTGTTTGAACCAAGTCTAGTGAACAAGCGCTTAGTCTTGTGTTCTGGATGATTTAGAAAAAAATTGTCATGTGTGACCGTTAAATAAAGTAATTATTTTAAAATCTGTTATGTGCTTTTGAAAGGTGATTTTGAAATGACAAAATCTTTAATAATATATTTGATATTTCCTCCAATAAATATGTAGAAAATAATCAGGCTCCAACCAAAAGTGAAGCAAATTTATGTGGGATTTTATGAGAAGTGCTGTATCAAGATTAATATAAACATTTCATTTGGAATTGAAACGGAATCCTTTAGTATGTGATTTCTATTTATCAATTTTCTATATCTTTACTTTATTTTCTTAACCAAATGAAACAGTCTTGATCTATATTATATATATAGAAGCCACTTGTTAAATGTAAAATAGTCTTTTCTGTCCGTTTTCTTTTATGACCGACTTTGACTGTTGAAATACAAACTATGGTGCTTAAAACAGTCATTGTGTCTTTACAATGGTGTTTATTTGTAAATATGTAAATAAAGATTATTATTTCAATGCATATATGTAACAAAATGATGTGATTGTACAGTGAATGTAATCAGTGTACAGAATGTGCAGGTTGAAGTGTCGACAAATGTGAAGACTGGAGTGCAAAATATGTGAACATTGGTGTGTGTACACACATTGAAGATGTGAGTTTGAACAAAGATCTGAATATGAGAGTGTATGGAAGTGTTTACAAAAGTGTGAAGATAAACGTCCATATAAATATGTGAAGATTATCTGGGATACAAAAATCTGAACACTCGAATGTACAAAATTAAAATCGTGTACAAAAATCTGAAGATTAGTGTTTGTTCAAAAGTTTAAAGATTGGTGTGTGTAAAACAAAATGTGATTAATGGAATGAGTAGATTCATGACCGTGCAAAATAATAGGTGTTTGATTGAGATCAACTGAAGGCTGTGTTCAAATTAAGGGAATGTAAAAAAGACAAATAAAAACCAGCTGAAGTTGTTTGGTAAACATGTGAATATGCTGTGGAATGAATTTAAATTTAGAAGTGCTTTAAACTGGTGATGTGTTTTTGAGGCCTTAGTGATGAATGTGTTTGTGAGGCCCAAGTGATGATGTGTTTGTGAGGCCCAAGTGATGATGTGTTTGTGAGGCGCAAGCGATGAATATGTTTGTGAGGCCTAATTGATGAATGTGTTTGTGAAGCCAAGTGATGAATATGTTTGTGAGGCCCAAGTGATGATGTGTTTGTGAGGCCCATGTGATGAATGTGTTTGTGAGGCCCAATTGATGAATGTGTTTGTGAGGCCAAGTGATGAATATGTTTGTGAGGCCCAAGGGATGAATATGTTTGTGAGGCCCAAGTGATGAATGTGTTTGTGAGGCCCAAGTGATGAATATGTTTGTGAGGCTCAAGTGATGAATGTGTTTGTGAGGCCCAAGTGATGAATATGTTTGTGAGGCTCAAGTGATGATGTGTTTGTGAGGCCAAGTGATGATGTGTTTAAGTTTAAGAAAGTGATGTTTGTGAAAGAGAAAGGGGAAAATACTGGTAGGCCTATATATAACAGAAATAATTCTAACACTCTTATTGCAGATTAAATGCAAATTCCTTATTTTCAATTCCATTCATTTTGTTACAAAAGTGCTTTTTCAACATTCTGACATGCTGTTTGGTTTAATTAAATTGTATAGTTGTTATAATATATTTCTTTATTGCTGTCTCCTGCATTGATTGGTTGACAGGATGGCTCTATTTGTTTAAGTCTTTATTTACAAACCGCTATGAATATGATTACATTAGTTTGTTGGATGTGTGAGACGTATCGATGAAAGATGAATAACGCTGATCTCATGAGTTTTTTTTTTATATACATGCAGCTTTTGACATCCTTGTTTTGCCCAATCTGAATAATAGGACTCAGAATGTGCTGGTTTGCGTTTAATTTAATTTAGTCAATAATACTATTCATTCCCTCTTTTGTTAAAGCTAACCATTGTCATTTGTTTTAAATAGATAAGTAATTTTATTATAGTACAAACTTTAATTCATGAAGCTGCTATATAGCAATGTTTCCGGACAGATTCCAGTGTTTCTTTATGGAACTTCTATATTTACTATGTGAAAGGATGAGCAAAAGTTTATGGAGTGAAAGGAACTATTTTGAAAAATAAATATGATCATTTCAAATCTGAAGTTCTTTTCTTATTCCATATAATTTATTTTAATTCAACAACATAAAAAGTATATCCAATGACTAAAGTGTGGGGACAAATCTATGTCAGAATTGCTTTTTACTTATTTTATACTTCAAATTAAAATGAGGTGACAAATCAGAACTGTTCTGCAGTACCAGCCTGCGGCCGTGACTTAGTGGTGGTGTGTGCACTTACTAATCCTGCTTTGATGTACCGTTCACCGGATTGAGTCCGCCTGTCGACCATCAGGTATATGAGCGAGTCACACATTGTGCCTCCCTCAGTCGCGGGGTGGTTTTTACAAGGTTTCCTCCCAGTTTTCCACTGTAATACGGCAAGGTGCAGTGTGAAGTGGAAAATCCGTCATATAAATGAAATACCCTTGAGTACGATGTTAAACCCCAATCAAACAAATCTGCAGTACCAACTGCAACTTTTAGACACAATATTGGAAGTTCTAAAATAAAAATGAAGGAACTTGTTAACCCCACAGAAACAATGTTGCCAACTGCATATAAACCATCAATCTGCATCTTTAAGAGGAGACTGGTTTTACCTAAGTTACCATAACGGCTACTTTTCTCAATCCCTACAGATTAAGTAACGACTAAAAGTGAGATGCCTAACATAGCTAGGCAGGTTCTCCTTCCTAGTCTGTTACTTCACGAAGGGATGTCACTGTGCTTGTACCTTCCTCTGGAGACTCCTAGTCCATTTATTATAATAATCATATTATTTTATTATCCCAAAAAGCTTTAACTAAGTATAAAGTAACCAAAGTTATGACTGGGCTACATTTCCTAATATTATATTTCATTTATAACTACGATTTGGCTTGAAGTGCCAGCTTTCAGAATTGACATTGTTCCTTTACCAAGGAATTAAGGAACTTCGACATTTGGCAAGACTTCAGATTTTAGTCAAATTTGGTCATAACAATTGCCGTTTATTGCTTTTTATACATAGATCATTTTCGCTTATTTCTAAACTGTGTAAACAGGTATTTATCATAAAAGCAACTGGATTCAAATTGTAGCTTCAAAATCTGCATTATACCATCTCCCGCGATACCTTCATAATGGGGGTTAAATATGTTACTCATATAACTGCCAGCACTACCTACATGAATGTCATTAACTAACAATAGCAAGATTTGAATATTCAGTTGAATTACGTTGTTGGTCAAGGACATAGGGGATACTGGTAGGTATATGAGTACACCGATTTATCTCCCTTTTTAGCCACTGGCCAACCAACCCCACTATAGTATTTTGGGGTAAGTCCCACTAAAAGTATTGATGGCTAAATCTGAACCACAACACACTAATTTTAGTGGCAAATAGCACTCTTAAATATACACATTGAACATGAACTCATTTCTGAAGAGGGAAGCAAAGTTACTTTTTTATTTTTGCAGGAAACAATATAATAATAACAATAGCTAGTACAATATATGACAGTCTACTTTGAGAAAGTAATATCAAAACACAAAGTAATGAAAATACTGAGAATGTTCCAAAACTTGAGATAATATATTTAATAAAAAATTTAACTCCTTGGAATTTGTGTTAACAGCGAGCACACCATTACACTGACAAAACGTCGGATCAAGATATGCAATTTTTTCATTGGTATTCGCATTTTTACAATTTATTCATGTAAATGTTTACCAGAATCCATGACTAGTAACAACAAAAGGAAAATTTGTGAAAATATGAGTGTGCTTCCTCGTGTTGGTAGTATTGTTTCTCCCAAGAACAGTGGTTACTGTTGGCCACTAAACTGAAAACTTCTATAAATTGACTATAAAAGAATATAGCCAGACATGAAAAGATTGTGTGATAAAATCCATGCAAAAATTGAATTAATTTACAATGCATTTCCCCATTTGAAAATACCACAACAATATTGAGATATGAACAGATACATGTTATTATATGAACAATTGTACAGTTTCCTTAAACGCATGTCCTTAAACATGAACACCTTAAATTGGCTTTCGCACAGATATACACATAAAAATACACTAAAATAACAGTCAAATATTTAATATGAAAATGCATGGAAAATAGGGTTTGATAGGCAATAAACGCCTGTTTAAGATGTGGAAGATGAGAGAAGAGTGAAGGGTATAGCATGTTGTCAGGAACCAACCAATATCAATATGATCTGATGACAACACCATCACAGATATCACACACTATAATGGCTACCCATAATTACGCCCACTTATGTGAGCTTAACAATATGTAGTCTGTGTACAATTCCATTAACAGATATACAAGGATTATCCGCTACAACTCCAATAACAGATATTATTGTCTAGTTTGCTCGCAGTTGAACATCATACTTGGTTATTTTGCTTGTAGATATAACCAAATGCCAGCCCGACTGGGAAACGAATCCCCTGTTGGCTCCACTGACAGACAACAAACAGTGTAAAAGTAAAAACATGTTGCAATGAGAAATGTTCAATTTTACAAAGACCCCTGTGACATTTTTACTCCCAAGTATCCATTACTTAGAGAAGCAAAAGGTGAACCAGAACGTCTTGTCAAACAACATCAAAAACTGCCATCTTAAAATCACTGGTTTGCCTCCATTCAGTAAGTGAAATGAAGTGATGTTAACTGGAATCCTTGTAGAGCTCTTATTGGAGGTACGAACTTGGTCAGTTTATACTGAATGTTAATATAAATATTCAAACCATCTGGTCATCAGTTAATATTGCACACAATTAAAACAATTCTACAACTATTAGATTTGAAGCTTGTAATAAAATTTAAAAAGGAGGAAAATGTAGCCAAAAATGTCAATATTTGAACTATTGACCTAGTTTCAAGAATGTCATATTATAAACGATTTATTAGTAAAGGAGAGAAACAAACTGTGATCTCTCGTACACCTGGTTATCTAAAATACGACTAAATAACATATTAATTTATAAACAGTTAAAGTAATGCTGTATATTAATAACAAATTAATCCATCTTAAACTATAAACTTGCCAGTTATTTCTCAAACATCATATTAAATACCAAGTAGGATTGTATCACACATTGAAAACACTGTTTGAATGGGAACAGAACTGTTGAACGCTGATTTATCCTCATATGTGGATTAAAATAAACAGGTCTTCAAACAATTGCCACTGACGGTATCTACTTCCTTTGAGTCAATAATTTTTATATACACATGCAATGTATCAGACATTTCGACTATGCAGCTGCAACAAGGGCCATATCTGGTCACAGTTAAATAAAAACTAAGGACAAAATCACCAAGGTTTTAAGACAATAAATATTAAATATTAAAAGAAATAGAGTAAAGGAAAAGGCTACAAAAACACAGCAAAAAATAAAATAAATAAAGATTCTTATAAGACTAACAAGGGAAAAGCTACTAACAAAAAACTTTTCTCCCAAAGAATGAACATAACAATACGTCACTGTTCTTAGACTTTAAAATGTTTTAATCTATAAAGTAATGATAATAATCAATAGGTATTCCAAAGATAGGATTATAACAGGAGGCCAAGGTTATATGTTACTGTGAACATGTGCAATACTGTAGTGTGAATAACCGGTAGATTTGAAATACATATAAAATACATGCTGAATGTGGAATGAAAATATAACAAAATAAAGTCTTGAGCATGTTAATACAAATCATGGCCAGAATATATTTACTAGATTTGTCGAGTAAAATTCCCAATTTTACCCACTTGATAAACAAATTAGAGCAGACATACCAAGTAGGCTGGAGCTTGATAGAAAAAATCATCATATAATTGTGGAAATCTGACCAATAATGCAGAAAAGTAAATATTTGTACAATAGCACTGTGTTAATTACTGATGATTTTTTAACTGTTTATAAACATTAAGTCAAGTTTGCTCATTAAACATAGTATAAACAAAGATGAAATGCTTAAGCAAATCTAATACTTGATATATCAACTGGATTGGATCATTTTCCTATCATCTCGAGAACAATTTACCAGAATAAAGAAATAAACGTAATTAAAATTAAAAACCTAGCAAATTTGCGTGAGGTTTAGTTGTAAAAACATTCTAGACTAGAGTTTCCAGGATTTACGAGACCAGCAAAAACTTTCCCATGAAATGTGTAAAGTTAAGTGCAGAGGCAAACAACACAGACTTTGGATGAATGACTTACAAAGTACAGCTGTTTGATTATTACCTTATGAGACAAGTGTATCACATGGAACATATAAATGTTGAGATTAACAATAAAAATAAATCTCAGATCAACTGATATCATAATTCTGTGTTCTTCATTGAACCATATTTGTTTTTATGGCACTTCTTTTTTGGATGCTTTAAGCTGGGTATTTCCAAAACCCCTTAAAAAGCTATATCTGAGATTTAAACACTAGAATTAAATTCAAATGTTTAAGATTTACTAGAAAGGCTCAAAGTGCTAACTTTTTAAATGATCAACTTTCAAAGTGTTTTTGTAACTGTTGTTAAAAAATACTCAAGAAAAGTTGGTAAAAATTCTAAATTAACTCTAAGATTAAACAGATACTTTTACTAAGTTCCACGGACTCTTTTCTAACTTTTTTAATGATCAACTTTCAAAGTGTTTTATTTACTGTGGTAATACAATACTCAAGAAAATTTGGTAAAAATTTTAAATTAACACTAAGATTAAACAGATATTTTAACTAAGTTCCACGGACTCTTTTCTCCCCCAAATCACAGAAACAACTTCCATTTTAAAAAAAGTTGACAGTCACTGAGAAATAGTTGTGAGCAAACTTGAAACGATAAGTAACATTATTCAAGACAAGCACACTAAACAAGCACTTGTTTATCAGTTCCACCATATTTTGTGAGTAAACAGAGGGTATCAAGAATGATGATCTCAAAGGGAATAATGGTGGTTGGTTAATAAGATCAGCTGACCAAACACGTTATGATTGGTTGATTGGTTATTTACATCTTACTCCATGGTATTTCACTTCTATAAGGAGGATGTTCTCTAACCGAAATAAGCCACACTGACACAAGAATAAAATGATGTGGTTTGCTCTGTTGGAAACAAAATGTTCCTTCATTGCCAACTAAGGACAGAATGACTGAGCTAGAAACATACTGCTCTATGGAAACTTGACTTTCATTGCACATAAAGGTAAATAAACTAAACTAAATTTGAGGTGGATAATTGAAGATTGTCAAAGTGTTACTACTGTTTTCTTTTGTGTTTGATTTTTCCAAAAGACTACAATGTATCTGGCTTTTTATACAGAAAACAGCTCCAAATATATCTTAAACAATTGGTCAAAATATCAGAATTCAGAATGTTTTTAATGGATAGTAAAATCAGATTAAGAAACACAGCCAATAATTGACTGACTGATGTTTAGCTCCACACTCAAGGGTATTTCACCTGTAGGATGGTGGTGTACTCTCCACAGCAGACAGTGTCAACTCTTGTCAAGTGTTAGAATATGCAAGTGCTCAGTTAGAAAATTCGTCCAGAGTTGACTAACCTTAGCCAAAGAGTGCTGATTTGTTTGATTGATTGGTATGTGACATGATTCTCTAATATGTAGATTATGAATATTAGAATTTAATTATATTCTTAAATCTGGGGTATAGCCTCTTGAAGGAAATGGTTGCGATTCCACATACGTTAACATGAGTAACTATGGCAAGATGAAGGAAAGAAGAGGTATAATATCCATTCAAGCAAAACTAATTGAACACTTTTTCTACATTTGGTAGAGACTTGTTGCACATACCGTTAAATGCTGGATGTTCACATTGGTAACTTTGTTATGGGATGCCAGAATATAGATAATGGTTTCAGCATCACACATAAAATAGCTCAAAACTGGGATATTGAATTTTGCACAGCAACTTCAGTACCATGTTTGAGTCAGTTAAACGGTTTATACACAATGTCCTCACGTGTAACTTAAAGTGGTATGCTGTCTATCTTGACGAGAATTACTAATGAAGCACCAATTCAATGATGACATTCTGTTAGTTCCTCAACGACGGCAAAGTCCCAGATTTCAACACAATAACATTAAATGATAATACAGCTTATCAAAAGGATGATTTGAGATAAATAACCATTGATAGAGGAGGAGAATAAATCTGCCGGATAACAGCCCTGCTGCAAGAACGTCCTTTCCAGGATGCCTCTGGTCTCAGACGCTCACTACAAACTCTGGATTGATAAAGGAGAATCCTGTAAATTCTGTTTGATCCAGATTCATTATAAAGAGTTTGTCTGTGGGGGTAAGCTTGGGTGCTTCACTCGTGAACTCCCGGTCAAAGTTACTCACATCTCGTCGGCTTTTCTGTTAACAAAATAAAAGACAAAGATTCTCTATAGAAATATATATTTTTTATAATTGAATCGAAACTTGCCAGAAACTCAGAGAAATAAGGAATTACAGATGCTTTTATTAATTTATATGGTTTCAATTGATTTACTTATAAAAAAGAATATATCTTAGTTGATAATTCTCACTGCCATTTCAATTTTGAAATTGCCCTAATTAAGGACAGTTTTTATTTTTTTAAAAGTTTTGATTGACCAATCAGTGTTTATCACCATTCTCAAGGTATCTCTACTGTTTGTCAACAGTGTACTCCAAATGTAAATTATCACAATAATACAACTAAAACAGTTGAAGTGTTGAAATGTTCATCCTATAGTCAAAATGGAAGGATTAGTAAAATAACAGCAATTTAAACATTTAACCTGGGATTACAATACCTAAATCACCTAAAAATTCGTCCATAAAATTGCTACTTTGGAAGCTATTTTAAAGGCTTGGAAATTGTGTCTGAGAGTCAGACAATTGATTTCCCAGTTAGAAAGCATCAAAATTTCTCAGAAAACATAAATTTGTCTGTTTACATGCTGTTATTTTGTCACAACTAGCAAAAATGTAAGCATTGTTCATAGACAAAATTTTAGGTGATTTACATATATATCCTAATACAACATATATTGTATACATATATGTATATTGTAATCCCAGATTTAACACAGCAACATCACTCGGAATTGTTATAATTAGTAAAAGTGGTGTAGGCCTACCTATCCCAGAGCTATTTCACATCCATTTCAAATTCGATTATGCATAACAAATAAAGATGTTATATCAAACAGTTATAAGCAGCTAAATCTTGCTTTGTTTGTTTTCCTAGGATGTCTCAGATAGGCTTCACAGATTCTATCAACCTACATACATTTCTGACTTACCATAATAAACCCAAATTCTTAAATCTCATTGCTGGAGGTGTGTCTTCTGGTGTATTCAGAAGCACAACAACAACTAACTCCTTGTGGGACCTCCACAGCTCTATCACAGGACCGAACCAATCATACCACTAGGCTACCATTATTGTGCAATATTTCCTGTTTATTTTTAGTATTCTTTCATATCAACACAAAATCACTCCATCTCAATATTACTGGCAATTGTCAATAAAGAAAGCTGCAGGTAAATTGTAAGCACATTAATGATTAGCTGTAACAAGGGGAGTTAACTTGAGTTCTGGTGAATGTATTCGCCAGGGAGCGTAGTCATAGATTCCCATTACTGCAACTCTGTTCACCAGGGATTGTAATGTAGAGTAGCTCAGAATAAAAGTTCTGTAACTTACACACTTTATGTTTGTTTGGTTGGTGTTACACGTTGTTTTATTTATTTCACACATATGAAGGTGTACCAACCTAATGCATGAAAGAAAACAAACTTTAACATCAGTGGCAAAGAAAAATGGCAAGATACAGGATAAGCACCTGGCACGACAGTGCAAATTGACAGGGCACAGGCAGCTCTCCTCCCACTCGTTACATTTATATTAAGAATCATTTAGCTTTAATTTAACAATGAGACTGTAGAGGCAAGCAAACAGTACATCTATAAAACCTGTGGTTTTCCACACATATGCCTAGAATTAATTGAGAACAATCACAACATCTTCCCAGGAACATCCCAGGGACTTCCTAGGATCGTCCACACATATTGTCATACAGTGTAAGATTATCTCTAGCCTGGAATATTCCTCGGGAGATGTGTACATACGATGACAATGTTACCTACCCCTTAAGCATGGCAGTATACTAAGCGCTAATTGTAAGACAAGAGGAATGCTGAGATATCAGGGCCAGCTATAGGTCATAGTACTGTTTCTAAGCCCTCTGTCATCATTTTAACACCAAGTCAAAACAGAGCTGCTGCAGGCGTCGAAGGGGCTATGATTAGATGTCAAAATGACTAAAGAGGTCTAAGTAACAATATTATGGATGATAATGGATTATGGATAATCCAAAATAATAATAACTAAGAGACATTTCGCTTAGCATCCAAAATCCTCCTTAGGCATAAGAAGACTACCACCAGCTAATGAGAAATAAAAAGTTACCTCCCCTGCATCTAGTGCTGCCGTAACAATGCTGTCAGAGTCAACCGAGAACAGCGAAACATGCTGTGGAAAAAGTTCTCCAAAACAATTTTGTCTGATATTTCAATGCTATTAAATTATAGCGATTGTGAAGCAGACCTATGTTCGAGACAACCAATTCCCTATTTGGGCTGTAAATTTTATAAAATTTAGAAAACAAAATTTGAAATGGAGGCAGCCATGTCTTATATTGTTATGAGTGAAATCTTGCGAGATGAACAATTGCGTGCTGGGATGGTACAGGTGATTACCCCCCTGCAAATTATAAATATCACAACATCACAAGTCTGTTTACAGAATTTATTTGTTTAAAGTATATGCTGTTTTTGATAGGAATTTCAACTATTGGTACCATCGCGCAGAATAAGTCTGTGAAGGGAGGTTATCGGAACTGTGATAAACAAATCGATCTTTGTTGTCTCATTAATACAGCCGAGCTGTGTTCCTAATAACGTATATGTGCTCACCACACATAATGGACAACATGTAGCCAAAAATGATGGGATAATGTTCTGGACTAAATTGAAATAAAATTGTTAAGCTTAATTAATTCACAAAGAAAGAGACATTGCCGCCTAAATATATAGACTGTACTGAATAAAGTGGGTTTAACTTTAGGAGGAATTATATTTACCAACTATTACTTTGCAAAGGGACATAATTCTGTTTGAACTCCTGGAAGTCTTAATGACCATTCTTGAAACATGTGGACAAAAAGTACAAATAATAATGAAATCTGGCTTACATTTTTGGAGGAGTTGCAATGTTATTAGAGATGTTAACAGCTATATCTTTCTTTTTTTCAATTATTCTGAAAAGCTATTAAATAATGAAAACAGGCTATCATTCAAATCCATATGCATAACGATAGAGATTATGGATATACAGTGCTTGTAGTTATACATATACATTGTATTCCCAAGCTTTATAGGTCGATCGGATAAAAAGGAACAGGTTAAAATACTAAATCACAATAAGCCACATTTTATTACTGCGAAATTTAATTTTTTGCATTGATTATCATACAATAATGAATTTCCATGTAAATCATGAAGATAGGAGGAATACTAATCTTTTATATGTGTTTGTTTTTTTGTGTGATTGGGGTTTAACATCATACTCAAGGGTATTTCACTTATACGACAACCTGCCAGCCCCATGGGTGAAGGAAACCACCCTCAATACCACTGGCAACAAACAAAGACAAGACGGGACAAATACCAACATCACAGACAGATCTGCTTCCTGTTCCTCTTTAGCTCAGAGAGCACCCGGGCAACATGAAGCTCCCTCCAACCACACACTCTTTTATACGAAACAAATGCTACCACCATATAATGCATTTAGTAGCCTGGAGCATGTTTTACAAGGCAGGCCTAGCTTTAATCATACATTGCGCTTTTCTGTCGTGTCGACACAATACAGGGTTTTCCAGTTATGACGTTACGACAACAGAGTGACGTCCCTTTGCAAAATAACATTACCAGTTTACGGCAAGGGAGGGCCAATCCACGAT
>JAQQZZ010124845.1:0-14258 GCA_030265115.1 Mopalia vespertina
TCCAAATCGATCACCTGAGACTAAAACCAGGGGATCGATTTTTTGATCACCCCGGTGAATGTTATTTCGAGGCCTGGGACAAACTGAAATTGTTGTAAGAACATAAAAAGTATAACATGTATAAGAATTATACGTATACACGTAATCCTGTAACCATGTATCATGTCTATGGAATAAAAAAATTATTAAAAAAACAAAAAGAAAAAAAAAAGTGAAATATAACAGCTAAAAGGAAAATGGCGTACACAGCAAGAGGGTTCTTAGCGTCAAATATAAAGTCAGTAAAGATATATATATATTTAAAAAAAAAATCAAATAAACGTCATTATCAAATATAGCATGGCTTTACATGGTGGACGTCAGTCGAGATCAATTTTCCCAAAACTGTTGTGATTTGATACTTAAGAAGTGCAACGCTTGGTACGGCAGCGTTCGATATGTTATGGAATTAATTAAACTTACTACACTCGTTGCATAAATGATATATCCGGGTCACTTGTGAGATATCGTCTATTTATTGACTTCCGATAACAACAAATCAATTGTCCATAACCTTATCCCGGGTAGTAGTGATTCCGGAGTATCTATTGTTTTCCACGATATAATTTGAAATCTACGTTTTTTACAGACCAGTTTCCGTCAAGTTAATAAAGTTAATTTCTTTCTTCTTCAGATTAAGCAGAGCAATATTTGACATTCATTGGTTTATTTCAAAACATATAAAAACCTGGAAATGCTTTAGAAACACAAAATATAACAATTGCACCGTTTTGCTTCGATATCAGGTTAACATGTCAACCTGATATGTTATAATTGTTACTCTGCGCGCCAGTACTCAGTTTGTAATCAACAGTCACAGAGATTAAATTGCACTGAAATATTGAATTGAAATATAATAATTAGAAAGGCCCATAGTAAAACAAACATTCACTGTGTATCAATGCGTACATTTTTCGTAGACGCTCCTCGTGACGCACAACATTGGCTGTTCTATTGTGTATTAATGCTGAAGAGGTATCCATAAATAAGCACATTTCTATGTGAAATCCGCTATAATCTGAAGTATCTTAAATATGCATTTAAAAGTTGGCTAACACTAAGGAGCTAAGTCAAATTAATATATATAGTGAGTAGTCAGTTATGTCGGTGTAAAACACATGTTTCCACATTCACCACTGGAACTACACTTTATCATTTGTCAATTAAATAACGTATAGTGTGGAGCCTAGTCTCCTGTGATAATCCCATTAATATCGAACACCTTGACCCTTTAATGAAATAAAATAAAGGACTAAAATTATATTATTTTAGTCATTTTGCAATCAATGTTAGATTTGTTGTTTTGATTTACATGTATTATAAATGATATTAGACTTGCAGCATTGAATAACATAGGATTTAATTTTATTGCCGTTGGCTTCAAAGTGAAACTTTACCCAAAAGGTAATCAAAGCTACATTTTACGTTTTGGGTTGAGCAAAACTGGTCTGTTGACGCACAATGTAATATATTTTTGTTTAGGGGATTGATTTGGACTGGAATATGTTTAGTTTTTATAATATTTCGGGTGAAACATTGCACGATAGCTGTTTTTTATATATATATATTTTTCAAACATATTCCTTGAGTTTTCACAAAGCAAGCTTTTGAACGACTGACATAAAATAATCAGAAAAAGTGAAAATCTTAGAAGATTTTTGTTCTATGCACTTCTGCTCAATTTTGGTTCTTTACATCCATACATCACTCGCTCTATTTATTTATATTTTGTATTGTGTGTGTTAATCTTTCTTCTCAAGGCAAAGGTACACTTCATTTGCAAAGTGTCTGGTTCACCATGGAACATGACTACACAGCTGTTCTTCTCGTCAATACTCGTAGTTTTGCCTAAGGTGTCTTTTTGTTCACAGTTGATGGATTTCTCTCTTTTCTTGTCATTTATTTTGCTGAACAGAAAGGTACATTTTTAACATTCTGGCAGTTTTGTTACACAAAAACATTATGTGGTTTGATATTAATTTTAAAAGCGGAGAAACGTATGTAACGTATCAGCTTGAATCAAAAGTATTTTCCGTTTCACGGATATTTCATTTAAATGGCGATGAAGTATACACACAAATAAATATTGTTTTTAATGTAGGGAAATCAAATTTGCTTGCCTCCACCGGGATACGAACCTGGGTCTCTGGCTAGTAGGACCAGCGCTATAACCGACTGAGCTACAGAGGCTCGAGACAGAACAACCACAGATTTCCATGGATAAATATAGGATATGGGCAAACTAATGCTCCAAAAACAGCCGACAGACCACGTCACTGACGTATTCCGCCAGCTTTTCCCGCTTCATCAGTCGTTTATCCTTCTGCGCATTGAAATACTTCACTAAGATGCTTTTTTTGTAATCCATGACAAGTTAAACGCGACTGATGGTGGTTTGATATCAGTCTGTTGCCCTAACTAATGTAATTGCTAGCACTGTAGGCTTTCAGTTTTGTCATCTTTTCTTAAATTCAATTGTAATATACCATCCATAAGAAACACATGTATACATGTAAGGCATTGTGTAATAATAGTGGTCATTATGTATCATTTAATTTTGACCACAATATGTAGGTAAAACGGAAAGTGAAGCTTCTTGGAAATATGTTATTGCCTAATACGGTGTTTCCTGTATTTGCATTTTGGTATCAGTTAAGTCAATAAACTGTGGTTTCCTTAGCCCGCTGGGACGGCAGTCCCTCACATAAGCGTACTACCTTAAGTTAAACGCAACCTAAAAACACACGTGAAGTGTTTTGCTTTGTTGAAAATTTAAATATGCAAGAGGGCTTTGTCAATCTTATTTGTCAAAACATTGTCATAACCACTGGATCATGAGGTTATTGATGGTTGCATTCATCCGATTTAGATCTGTTGTGTTACCACATTTATTTCCCTTTTGAACAGATTTGTCCTGATGAAGGTCAATCAGCTTATGCAGATATTTATCTTCATAAACGTTGTCCTTTCTAATGTTTAAGAAGAGAAACGTCTGAAAAACTGTCATATCTGCTTTTGGTCGATAGACCAAGACAGCCTTTCACACAGCTTCGATTTCACAAAGGCCATGCATTTGATCAGAGGCGACGTGCAAGCCAATGAGTGATGGTAACAGGGGAATATGTTTATCCTACAGCCAGCTTATATTAAAAGCCAACTTATCCTTGCCTAAATGTATTAACTCACCTTTTGCGACTAATCACATGGAGATAATTCAGCCCATTCACTTTTTCAAGGGTCACGGTAAACCCTTTCTGAATTATTCTTATGACAGAAAAGCCTATCGTGATCGTTGTTGCATGCGGCTTGGCCAAAACTATTTGCAGTAAATGTGGAATTCCTTCTGGTCTTCTGTCTCTGACTGTATGCCTCATGACCTTTAATCACTCAAATCTGGTCAGAAAGTAATGTGAACCCTGTCCAATAGACCAAGCGTTCACTTTAATTCGGCAATACTCTATTGAACCACCCGATTCGCATGTTAACAGTTTCAAGTTTATTTTTGTTGAAAATTATTATTCGCTTAAAACAAGGAGAAAGCACAGGCCGTATGGCCTATCACAGAAATAAACCCCACCTTGAACATCCACCAGTTTTTGATAGTACTAAATTTGTTTGGCAACCATTAAACAGGTCGTTGTTGGCCATGTCCATTTACGTTAATTTATGAATCATGACCAGCTAAGTTTGGCAGAAATGATTTGGTCAGAACAACACTGGAATACCACAAAATATTAAGTACCCCCCAGCACCGTAATTAAATAAACAAAATAACGCCATGCGGAGTATACTGTAAAGAGCAGTAATGAAGAACAACGTTTAGAGTATGAGAATAGCATTGAGAATCGCATTTTAGTCAGTTAAGATCATCACGTAAGCTGGACTGTTCATGTCATATCGTTTCTGTCTCGATTCCATTTACTCTCATTTAATAAATAGAATTGGTACATTTTTTATTATTTCACTACAACAAAAATATGTTATTTGATATTGGTGAATATGTCTTGTCTTGTTAAACTTGAAACATTTTTCTACTATTTCACTAAAAAGATTAAGTTATTTGATATTAGTGAATATGTAGTGACTAATATAGCCAATATTATATAGGTATACACGATATGTAATTAAACATCCACCACACGGGACTAACCAGCTTATGGTACTTAATTGGCTTTATTTTGTTTTAGATTTTCAAAAGATTTACATTTCGCAGATTCGTTTGTAATATACCAACTACCAGGTTACATCATGTCAATGTCAAAATATTGCTTCATGCAGAACAAATGCACAGCCAAACCACGCCCGATAACCTATGTTTCTTCCTGATATCAGAATTTTTTGGAATGTCTCATTTGACAAGTAGCTGATTGTTTTCGTGTAGTGGCGTAGACATTCACGCCCAATAGAACTCTGCGGAATGCATGATTGACGGCTACAATTCATTATGTCAAAATTGTAGATTCCACTGTTTTCGATTTTTTATTGTGAAGTGATGTGTCAGTTCTCCAACATCGTATATAACTATAGCTTATGATGCAGATATCATCGGAGTACATTATTGGAGTCGATCATTGAGAAATTCAATGAAGTTAAATTGCAAATTTATTACTGGAAAATTACTGCAGATTATATGTAGTTGATTAAAGTCACTGCTGTATACCGACTTCAGTTTGTTACCAATACTTCTCGCAGATCATACACACTGGTGCATGTTTATAGGCTACTTTGTATGGCCGCGGTAGTGGCTTAGTGGTTAGCTTAAGTGGCTTACTAAACCTACTTCGATGTACTATCGACGAATTGGAGTGGTTGAGGCCCGTAATGCAATTAAAACCCTTAGTGCAATAAGTATTGCATTATGGGTAGCATTTTCAACCCGTAGTGCAATATTCACTGCATCAAGGGTACCCGTAATGGAGTATTTATTTTTATTGCATTAAGGTCTTGTTGGATCGCTTGGGCTCAACATGAACCAAATTTCTGTCATCGCTTTCATTAAAAGTTAGGTATTCAAACTATATGTTGGTGAAAAAATAATTCGAAATTCTAATTACAAACAGTTAAATTGGAGCCTATAATTTAGTTTTTCCATGATCATATGTTCATACATACATACATACATACATACATACATAATGTAATTTATTGGCGTCCCCATTCCAAAGAATGATGTGCGCCATGACTAGTTCTGTCTCATTTTCTCAGAAAAATATAAAGAAGTACTTTATAATGTTTCCTTCCATGTTATATTTGCAGTTTCGTGGACCTGCACCCTCTGGCTAAGGGCAGTTTGTTTGAAAACAAGCAATGCTTTCTTTACTTATCACTATAGAAGGAGATCACCTTTCAACAGAATCAAAACACATATAAGTGAAATACTGTTAAACACGGTGTAAAACATCAATCATCAACCTGCACCCTTCAGATTTACTAAAATACCCTATCTTTTAAACTAACTTTATCAGTACATTTACACAACTTACATTAGATAAATATTGTTATTAAAAACAATGAATATTAAGGAGATGAAATCTTTATATTTTGACAGGATATTGAAAGACTCTCAAAACTTGGAATTTGTATGGCACCATGATCGGGACAAAGAAGAAATTCAACTTAGAAAATCATGGAAAGACAGTAGAAATAGCAGCTCCGACGATGCTGCCATTCAAACTTTTCAACTAGCTGGTTAGAACTGGGATAGAAATATTCTCCCTTTATATAGGACAACCAAGGACAAAACCCTCTCACTTCATCTCTTGCAAATAGGTCTCAGTGGTCTTTCATTCATCTGACAATTACTGACCTGATTGGGATTGGTTATATACCCACAATAATATTGTCCAAGTGAAAGAATTTTTTAAGCTTTTGTGAGACAGTCTGCAGGCGGTTGGAAGTTTTTTGTTGTTGCTGTGGTGCTTCAGAGCTTTTTGATGCCAGTGGGGGGCCATTCAGCTAACATTTGAGTTGCTTCATGTTACCCTGGTGCTCTCAGAGCTGAAGGGGAACAGGAAGCCGATCTGTTTGTGGTGTCTGAACTGCGTCCTGTTATTGTCCTGAATTTGTCTCGTCTGGTCTTTGTTTGTTGCCAGTGGTGTAGAGGGTGGTTTACTTCACCCATTGGGCTGGCACGTCGTCATATAAGTGAAATACCCTTGAGTACGACGTTATACCCCAATCAAACAAACAAACAAACGAAGTTTTGTGCCAGTGTGATTACTTTTTAAAAATATATCTATTGTAGTTAAATTTAAGAAAACTGGGTATTTTCCAACTTGTTCTAGATTTTCCAATTCGAGTCTGAAAATCACTTTCATTCGACTCAATTGATATTTTGACATATAACCTATGAATATGTTGCATAGAAATATCATCGTGTGTAAACTTTAAGGTCGCCGGAAGAAAACTAATCCAACAAATACAATTTAGAGAAATCAAAATTGCAAGGTACTTTCTTTTTATTACATTTTTCACTATCCCCTCTTTCACTGATCAATTCCTCTTTTGTTAGAACCGCTGATTACTTAAGGGAGGTTGGGGCGTGGAAGGACATTTTTAAAATCCTCTATGAGCCATTTCTAGCTGCAGTTTGCAGCCTTTGTATTACATCTTGTGATCGTTCGGTCGAAGAGTGTTATTACACAAAAGTGTCATCAAGGGTAGGCAGATCTGGTGGTTCCCTTCACCCTTTGGGCTGGCTTACCACCACGAAAAGGAGAGAAATAAACTTAAGTATGACCATCAAAACGACCTCTCTAAAGTTCTAGCTATGCTTTATCACAAAAATACACATAATGGTATGAAAATACATTTCTTCAAGGTAGGCAGGTCTGGTAGTTTCCTTCCTACTTTGAATTGACACATCATCATGAATGGGAGTGAAATAACCTTAAGTACCTTGTTAAACTCCATTCAATGTTTGATTGTAACCTGATTATAAATCAGCCTGTTTCAATTAAATGGCTAGAAACTAACTTTGTACGTACATATATACAGGCAAGCTGAATACAGTAGTACACCCCCCAATATTGCAAATGATTAGGGTTTTGTTAATCCAGGCGCAATCCATTATTATTTGATGTTGTCAAGATGACAAAGCTCAAATTTATAATATATACTCAAATACAAAACTTCAAAGGATATTTCTTGATTTGTAAAGTAAAATTTTAGAACACTGGTAAACTGTTAACAAAGGCCTGTAAATGTAATTTACATTTAAATCTTTTATTTCATATACATGTACCTATAAAAAAAATGCCTCCGGTATCAACATTACGGCTTTAGTCATTAATTGCTTGTAGTACTACGACATGTAGGATTGGAAGAAGTGATACGAGTTATTAATCAGAATTCTGAGAAAGTTCGATTGAAACATACACGGAAGTTTCTGATTCTGATGATTCAGTATTGCTTCGGTCTGAGCTGGCTATTGTCTCCTCCACTGAACATGTATGTCCGGGTAGAAATTGCTCTATTTCCAGAACTTCACAATTACCACACTCACAGTTTTTGGCACAAAGATCGCAACAAATGTGTAATGGTGACTTGGTTTGAATTTCTTTAGTCTCTGCTCTGGAAGGAAATGTTTCAGTAACGCTACTCTTCTGCACTTGTCTTCCTTAAGTCTGTACCCCTCAGAAGGTATCCGCTGTACAACAAAACTGACACCGACAACTGTCCATCTCTCCCTACTCTTCCAGTTTCTTGTATGTAATCAACTGCTGTAGGCGGAGGGCCATAATGTACCACAGTATGGCAGTTTTTTATGTCAATTCCCATGCCAAGGGCACGTGTACAAAAAAATGCTTTTACAAGAGCACCCTCTCCACACAAGTCTGTTAAAAAATACTGTTTTTATGGCTTCAGGTGTTTCTGAGTGATACATTTCAAATACCTTGCATGTTCCTCTAATTCTGACACCAAGTAACCATAGAGTGAGGCAACATGGGCTATGGATGTGGAGTAGACTAATGTCCTATGAAAGTTTTCTAAATTACTTCGTATAGCATCAACCATCCAGTTGAGAGCTGCTTCAATCCCATGATCAACTTTTATTACAAGATATTTCATGTACTTATTCTTTTGCAGGCCCAGGGCTTCACATATTCTTTTTCGGATAGCTTTAGTTGATGTGGCAGACAAAACCATAAGTGAGGATTCTGGAATCAGAGACCTTAGACCGAGGTTATAAAAGTCTGTGCCCAAACTCTTCAGATCGTGCTCCCCTGAGTTATGCTCCTATTCGGTGGTTATAAAATATTTTGAGCACGTACTCAGCGGAGTACAAAATCAATGCACATTCCAACTCATGAGCACGATGTTGTGGAGCTCTTCTGCCAATGAAGGTAAAAATGCACTACGCTTATGTTGTCGGCTACTTCGAGGTAATTTTGTTTGTCACTGATAAAATGTTTTGACCATTATAAACGTCTAATTTTGAAAATCGAATCGAAAAAAGGATGTTAAAAGTCATTTGCAGCCATCTAAATATTAGAACAACTCTGGAGTTCCGTTGAGTACGGTCTTGAGCATAGTCCGAAGCTTGCTTAGGAATACGTCATACTTCCCTAAGGGATTTTTCTTGCGCGTGAACGTTTTCAGTGGTCAATTAAAACTGGAAGTATAAACCGAAAGCGACACCTCATAAGATAATGTTAAATTCTTCGCCAAAGGTGCGATTTTTGATTCTGCAATTAATGGGTGACAGTCATGACCAATTCAAACGATTGTGTGTCGTCGGCATACAAATTTGCAAAAAGAAAGAACATAAAAGCTGTAAAAAAGGCAGGGCCCACCTCCAACGCGCACCAGATGCTAGAACCATGCTATGGCCCGGTGATTACATTGAGCTCGCTTTGATTTGAAGGATACAACTGTAGCTCTTGAACCCCGTTATGATACTCGCCCAAACAACCCTGATGTCTGCTCGTGGCCTACTCCTGATCTTCTTAATAGTGTATCGAGTAGGATTAGGAACTCAGGTTAAGTTTTACGATCGCACGAACACTTCGGTCAGGTCCTCCCAGTATTCATTCCGCCCATTTCACCGGAAGTTTTTCACAAACCAAGCCCCCCTTAGTCGGCTAAATCCACAAAACAAACGCCAACTGTACACTCGGCTCCTGTACGCATCGATCCTGACAAAATGCTTTCCTTTGAAATAAGGGAAAAGTTCAAGACTTCTCCAACAATACGATTACGTTTTTGACATCAACTTCAAAGGTTACATCGGCGCATCTGGGCCTTTTCGTTCTGTAGTCATATGGGTCCAGTTCCTCCTCCACAGCGTAAAGGACGCCTTCCCCGCTACTCCAGAGATAACTTGGTCGAGCTTCAACATAAACTTGATGCATTAAGGTTCTTAGGTGTATTTGTCCGACCTGAATCGGTCAACGTCACCGTTGAATACCTGAACCCGTCATTCCTAGTCAAGAAACCTAGCGGCGAATTTCGTTTGGTTACCGCGATTGCTGACGTTAGGCGTTACAAGGCGCAACCATCACTCATGTCAGATGTTTACTCGACACTTCGCCAGAAAGGAAAGTGAAAACAACATAATTTCCACAGATTTATCCAATGCTTTTTAACAAATTCCTCTGAATCAATGAAATACTGCGGCGTGTCCACCCCCCTCAAATGCGTACGTGTATATTCTTGTTCAGCTATGGGAATGCCAGGCTCGGAAACAGCGTTTGAAGAGCTCACCGTATCCTCTGGGATTTTCTCGAACCAGGGACAGTTATTAAACTCGCAGACGACCGTTATTGTGGAGCAGACACACATGGTGAACTTTTTAATACATGGCAAAGCCTTCTACATACACTCTGTCAAAATAGCCTGTGCCTCTCTGCCTCCAAAACCATGCAGCGTACGCTCCTGCTAGCACAACCATCCTCGGCTTAATTTGGCGAAAAGGATCCATCTCTGTGAGTTCCCGCCATATTTCAACTCTTGCTTCTTGCTCCCTACCTGGCAAGGCCCGTGACCATGGCTTAGTGGTAGTGTGTGCGCTTACTAATCCTACTCCCGGTTTTCCACCGTAATGAGGCAAGGAACAGTGGGAAGTGGACAATCCGTCGTCATATGAGTGACAAACCTTTGAGTACGACGTTAAACATCAATCAATCAAACGAACAGACCCAACCTGACAAAGTATCCGGAGTCCGTTTCTTTATCGGGGCCTACACGGGGTTCTCTCGTGTTATTCCGAACTCTCAAGTCGGATTTCCCATTCAGATGACGCCATATCGCGTCTCACGTCCAAGGACAAAGTACAGTGGAATGACAACTTGTGTTTATCCTTAAGTGCCGCTAAATCGGCTCTGTCGTCACATCGATCAATCTACCTCCCTCGTCCATCGGATCAACTGTGGATTATAACCGACGGCTCAGTCAAAAAAAAAGGAATCGGGGCAACATTAAACATTACTCGTGACGGAAGGCAATTTGTAGCTGGATTTATCAGCGCTAAAATTCGTTGACATCAAGTCATAAAATAGAGGCTCGTTCCATCGTCAAAGCAACAAATAAATTTAGTCCTTTCATTATCCAATCCGAACATAAAGCCTCTATACTAACAGATAGGAAACCTTGTATCCAAGCGTACGAAAAGCTTTCTCGTGGAAAGCTTTCTGTCAGCCCACGCAAGTCAACATTTCTGTCCATCGTCAGCAGATTGTCACTACGCCACCTTAATGGCTAAACCAATGTCCCATCCGGATTTTGCAAGCCGCAAAGCCCCTCAAAACGGTTACAAGATTGTGTTGTTCGAGCTATATTTACCACAGACATTATTAGCAGTATAAAGACACCATATTCTTACCGTTCCACCTGGCTTACCATACTGTCCCGAACCACACCGCACACGCGCTCATCTTAAGCAAGGCACGCGGCGCTAAAAGAAGCTAACGAACAGTATGATGTTAAACGTTACTTGAACAAAATTACCATCGCTTAAGAAGGATTTTTCGTTGTTCGCCCCCATTTAAACCAAACCAGATGGTAGTGTGGTCCCTAGACAACTCCTAGATGGATTACTTTTGTCATTGTTCCTTCTATGTTTACGGAACCCCCACCATCCTCAGTTGAAGTCGCATTCGCTACGGATGTGATCAAACGAGCGCGACAGTTGGTACTCGTCTTAAGGGAAAGTGACCCTTCCTTCACGAAGTCTACTCTAATACCGGATGGGAAAAGCTCGACCCTGAGAGACAACTAACTCCCTCTTGTTATGGAACCCATGGATAGCCCCTCTTCTGTTATCCGCACAGATTCGGCTCCTGGATTAAAATCCCTGTTTCCTACCAAAGATTTATCGACACCCAACATATCAACTGTTCCAAAACCATCCTCAAAGTGAACTATCAAAGTGCCCTAAGGGTGCCTCTCTTCTCCTATCTTAGCCGTTGGAGATTTTGTCTGACGGATTTAACACCCGTTCTGGAGATCGTTATCTTGTCATTTCTGTGAAAAATCAATGGTGTGAAATCACAAAATTCACCGATTCACAGCTACGAAATTCATCATATCAGGTCTGGCTATCAGATTGCTTTTCTTGGAAGGTCCCTGTACACCACAACATACCGTCATATTCGGATGAGGACGACGACCCGTTTCCTTCAACCTCATTACCCGACCAGCCTCCAAATAGTCCTGAGATTGTATCGTCACCAGCCGTTCCCTAGCAAAACATCGACACCATGTCCAACCCTGTAAGACCAGAAGGTAAGCCCAATAGAATGGCCACATTCTCCCAGCCTTCGAAAAGCAATATGACCGTTCACGTTTCTTTAAATATTTACAGTGAGTTGCGACGGGGCAGAATAATCCCCAGGCTCCCGAGGTCGGAATATCCAATGATGGTAGCCACTTACTCTGTACTTTTTCTCATTTCGACTCATAGATCAATATTTCGAAAGTGGACTGTCATTTTGTTAATTAACCCAATTAAGAGTATTTTTCTTTCTTTAAAAAAGACAAAACAACGGGCTACGCCAGTGTCATTGTTTACATCGCGGACGCACGAGGAAATCCCATACACGTCATACTCATGCGCATTACCGCTCCCTCTCTCTCTTCCTGTGTATGCTGATGTTATTGTATTGTTTGTATTTACATGAGCAATTAAATAAAGCTCTAGGCCCCAGGTTAAACGACGTCCATTGTTGAATCCATCTCGTTCGACTTCGAAGCAGTGGTGTATAGATAAACCGTCACGGGTTCGAGTTCCGTGGCTCTAGCAACCGCGGTTGTGGTCTTAACGAGGATTCCTCCCGACTTTTCATCGTAGTTAATCAAGGAACAGTGTAAAGCGGCTAATCTGTCCTAATGTAAGTGTATCCTTGCGTTCGACGTTTAACCCACTAAACACAAACAAATCTGACTGTAGATAATGTCGAAATTGACGAAAGTTAATGTATTCCTAATGATGTGTTTGTCAGATTAAATAAATCAATACATTTGAAGCGAAATCCAGCGGTTAAGTTAGCCGTGTGTTCTACAGTGTCTCGCAAAATGTTACATTACTCTAAAGTCTAAATACAGATCATGTAAAATTTGGACATTTGTTTCACTTGTTTTCCATTTTGGTGGGCGCATAGCTCTGGTTGTTGACCCCAAGAAATGCAGCCGATCTGTTATAATATCACACAACTATTGATTGTAAATAATTCAACATTAGGCCTACACATGCAACTTTTAACGGTTAACAATTGTTATGAACTATCGAGAATACGGCATCGACAATGTTACAGAGGTTCAGTTTGGCTGTGCAGTACAACAAAAACAGATCTGCTTTTCTATTGCTGTGACACAAACAATAGATCACAATAAACTGGGGATTTGTTTACAATCGTGTAATGGATGTGGCCATCGATATGCCCATTACCGTATAAATGCGGTCATAAAAGGAAGCCCTTGGGTGTTTTGTTGACACACGGTCGTCATTCAACATCTTGTTTTCGTGTAAATCGTTACTGGGGTTGCCTGCTCTAATTCCTGCTTTAGAGCGTGTATGGCATAATCCTGACGTTAATCTGGTCAGAGCCGTTCCACATTTCAAAACAGTATGGAACGCAATAATTCCGGTCAGATCAATAGGCGTAGATTAATGAATTGTTGTCTGTGCGCGTATAAGTACCGTGTGTTCCAATAATGCATAAACGACAATCTCAGCAGAATTTTATTTGGTGACACAAATGCCAATGTAAAACATTATCTGTATATTAAAAGGCTTCAGACGACAGCGGAGACTTTCCATTTGAAATTCCCTGTTTAACAGTGTATACATAGAATCTTTAGCGAACAGAATACAGTGTAATAATCGCGCATTCTCAAATCAACAATGCTATGATCGTTAAATACCCCCTATCAATGTTGCCCCAATCCATCACGAAAAGAAAAATGACATTAATATTAAACAAATTTCTTTGTTACTTCCTGTGACGGTTTTTGGATACTACAAAGCGGTACGCGGAGCACAGTTGCTAACTACACATCAGACAAATATCGGTTTAATAGAACCCTTTAAGGTTCTTCAGACATGGCCCTCGTGGAACCCTATATGGTTATGTATGGAACCCTCACAGAGACTGTTCTTAGTATTTATTCCTATCTTCTTGTATCAAAAGAACGATTTTTGTCGTAGTGGTTCCGAAAGGATGGTTGAAGCCATAAGGAACCATCCTCTTTTCTAAAAAACCTGAAAAAAAACCCATTATTTCTAAGAGTGCATTTGCTGTAGCCATATAAGTAAAAAAACGTACTTAATTCCTTTGATGCGAAAGTATTTTTGCTTATGGTATTCAGTTTCAATACAGGTTCAGAAAAAACCCCACTGTGATCAACGCATAACTGAATTATAAAACTTGAACGGGTTTTGGATAAATTGAACGACAACCAGTCTTGTTAAGGAATTCAATCTAGCTATGATTTTATAAGAAAAAAAACACATCAACATAAAGCTTATCGAAATACGAGTATTATCAAAAAATGAAATGGTTAAGGAAAATTGGCCAACATACATCAATTAACACTGACAATCGAAAGGTTAGTTATATATAGCCATCATGCTAGCTATGCTATATGAAGCTTCCTAATCGCCAGAAATAGCCGAACGATACCATCGTTCGGAACTTTATCTTCAAATATATAATTAAAAAAATTGCATGACCTTACCCTGTCATAAACCATCTCATTTACTTCCTTAGACACTTTTGGGT
>JAQQZZ010124856.1:0-14258 GCA_030265115.1 Mopalia vespertina
ACCTGATGGTCGACAGACAGGCTCTAACCCATAGACATTACATTGTGTGAGTCACTCATATACCTGATGGTCGACAGACAGGCTCTAACCCATAGACATTACATTGTGTGAGTCACTCATATACCTGATGGTCGACAGGCAGGCTCTAACCCACAGACATTACATTGTGAGTCACTCATATACCTGATGGTCGACAGACAGGCTCTAACCCATAGATATTACATTGGATAAAGATTATAAAGGAGACATGCTCATGACAAAGCCATTTTGATTGGTATTTGAGCCGAACTAAACATTGTCATGAATGGTTTTTTGATTTTGTTTGTTTGATTGTGGTTTAATGTCATATTCAAGGGTATTTCACTTATATGATGACAGATTGTCCACTTCACACTGTTCCTTGTCTCATTTCGGTGGAAAACGGGTAGGAAACCTCGTAAAAACCACCCCCGCGATTGCCGGAGCCACATGATGTGACTCACTCATATACCTGATGGACGACAGACAGACTCGATCATATGAACGGTAAATTGGAGTTGGATTAGTAAGCGCACACGCTACCACTAAGCCACGGTGAACACCCAGCTATTTGAAATGTGAAGCAAAATAACCATTTTGGACACCATACTTTTGATTTCTGGCTAAGCCCCTGAACTATCTGTTTTCAAAGTGTTTTAAAGGACTGAAGAATTATGTCTTTAAGGAAGATGGCAAAGTTTTTTAGATTAAATAATATTGACTCACAACTATTGAAATAACACAAAGGCTACAATTATTCTAAAACGAAATTCAAGGTGATTTTAATATACAGTATGCTGTATTTCAGTCTTGACTTTAAAAAGACAGACTTAATAAATTTTAGCATAATAAGTCTATGTACAGACTACATGTAATATTCTTTTAGTGACAGGTAAAACTTATCTACCCGTCTCATATGACAAGAACCTATACAAAACAGTTCATGATCTGACAGGTTCCCTTGAAGCTTCTATGACTAGCTGTTGTTATATTACAATACAAAAACATTTTTAAAAATTAATGATTCAGGAAAAAATGAAACCTTTTTTTCAGCATTGTATGAGAATGTAGTAATGAAACATGTTATCAAGCTATTGTAATAATTGAGTTTGAACTTAAATGCAATCTTCATTGATAAAAAATCAGTGACAAAATGCAAATTTAGACAAAGTCTTCAAACAATTTGGGAAACCTATAAATCAGTCTTCCTAAATTAAATTTGCAAAGCTATGGGGAAACCCTGTACTGTCCATTCTCCCCAACAGCACAGGCCTGAAACATCTATAGATTGACCAAAATATATCATATCATATTTCAACATATTTTAAAAAGACTTTTAGCTTACAGATATACAGTGAACAAAGTAAAGATAACCACATATCATGTACAATAAGAATACATCTCTCCTTTGGACACCCTAAATTGAACAATTTATTGCATCATTTGGACACCCTATTTTCAGAAGATTTAACATGCAGGAGATAAAGAAACTGTAAAATTTGGACACCCAGTTACCTGCAAAGTGAAGCAAAATGACCATTTTGGACACCATACTTTTGATTTCTGGCTATTAAAGCCCCTGTGGTTAGACCACTGGCCCTGTTACTAAGAAAGAAGCCCAGTTCAAATCCAATTAGATGCAAGTAAAATTTCTTTCTCTTCATCAAAAATATTTTTTAAAAACATTAAACACATTATCTATGTTAGAGTTCTAATACAAATATTATATCAGAAGCAATGCTGTATGTATCTTTTGAGAGTAAAGAGACAAAAAAAGACAGTTTCTTTTCAACCTTACCAAAATCCAGATGTAACTGTAGCTGGGAACCTCTGCTCGTGTAGACTTTTTGTTGACAATATCGGACGGGTGGATTTGATAATAAGGGAGTGATCTACCCATGTATTATGAATACCTTCCAGAGTAAATATGAATAGGCACAATAGTTGTGGGTTTTGTTCATGGAACTTCATTTACAGAATGCATTATAATATAAGCTTACACGTGTTTAAAACATTTGACTTCCTGTTTCTCTGCACAAACATACAGTAGTACCTAGAACTCCTGCTTTAATTGTGCTCAAATGCATGACCATGAACTCCATGTATGAATGCTATTCAAACATAAAATCCTGCTTTTTCAAGGAGTTAAAATAGGGTCACACATACCCTTGGGCATTATGCAGAGTATGGTGTAAGACCTCAATTATGAACTTCTGTTTTGTCAGCCTCGAATATAGTTCTTAATAAAAATGGTGTGTTGTCTTGTTTTATTTGTTCTGCTCCTGGAAATTTGTTTTTGGTGGAGTATTTGGTATTGATGTGAAGTAATTGAGTGGAGCTTTCTGATCAGTGTAATATTATAGCCTAAATAGGTTACATTTGGTGTATTTATCACCATTTGATGGAGAGGGGATCGGCTGTTGTTTACATTCTGAAGTCAGCTTGACAACCCCTGTCACATCGCAGGCTTTGTAGCTAAAAATTTCACGGTCATCACGTGTCCAAAAGGACCGATTAAGGTATGTGCCAGGCGTTTTCGCCCAACGAAAGTATGGGAGGGAGCTGTGGAGCCAAACGTTAACATTACGGCTTATGATAAATTAATAGTGGTCTTTCGCCAACTAGAACGCATTTAGGCTGCTACCGGAAGTGGAGAGAATTACGTGAAATAGCGCAGATCATATGACGTGTTTTACACACCCTATTGCATCCGTTTTGTGTAAAATCGTTTAGAAATATATTTGTAAACAACATTCATGTAAACACAGCTACATTACAAGTGCAGCTGGATGCAAACTTGTTACAGTCACGGCTTTTCCAGAGCTGGTATTGCATTCCGACTTGTTCTCACTTTTAATGGAAATTTTTAAAAAGTGCCATTACTTCTTCTGTCTAGGTTACACTGCGACACAAAATAATAACAATGACGGAGAGCAGTCTGAACGCAACAACAAGGTTTTTAAAATATGTCGTTCAAGCAATACACATAAAACTGTTTTCATTCTACTACATGTTCTTGATCTTTCAACGTGTATGACAGCTTAAAGATTTGTTTGTTTGTAAGTTTCGTTCAAACAACGGATGAAGGAAACCACCATCGAGTACACTGCCAACAAAGAAAGATAAGACAGGACCAAAACAGGTCAATCACAGAACGCACTACAATGATATCACAAGTAGATCGGCTTCATATTGCCATTACGCTCCGAGAGCACCTCAAACAAAAACACGGGGAGCGTTTTTGCGATCTGATTTTAATTAGATCGTGACGGGATCGTAACAACAGTTCACAGCCACAATACTACTATTTTACACAAATGTAACTGGAAAATAAAGACACATAAATGTGACACAGATTTATTAAGTATGGTACTGATGTCTTCTCGATTGTCAGAAAATGGAGCCGGACATTCCCTTCATTCTGTTGGTGTCATGTGGGAAATTTCTTCCATTTTACACTTAAATGCCATTTCTCACTGTAACACATGTCCCAATGTGCCCCGATCCCCTCACAAGGAGATAAAAGTTCTAGATATTTAACTATCAGAGAATAACACAATGCATTTATTGACAGAAGTCGCACTTAACCGGTGATTTATGAGCACTGCCAATACAGAGTATCACGGAGTTTCACACGATAAATAAAAACAGCCCAGTGGCAAATTATATCCAGAATTTGGAGGTTCCAGAGCAACTCCCTGTCAATTATTTGCGAAATCCAAATGAAGGAGAAGAAACAAACAAACTGACTGACTACTTAGTAGTCTTGCTGTCGATAGTTGTTCATCAAAATGAGGTGGGGTGAATGCTGAATTACACAAAGCTACACTCGAACTGTTTTTTCCCGGATCAGAAATTGTAATTAACATGCTAACTGGTAACAATAAAATTATATCGAATTGAAACGGCAAAATAACGGGATCATAATTGGTGTTGATTTACCTTCGTTGTTGCCAGTTATAAAACTTAGCGCCAATGGGCAACGAAATACCCGACTGTTGTAACATATTTTTGTGATTGTCTTTGCTTGTCGCCAGAGTGGCCTATGGTGGTCTCCATTACCAGATGAACTGATGTTCTCTCATATCAGTGATATAACATAAACCATGAAAACGAAAGAAAAACAAAAAAGCACTGAACTTCTTGTGCTGATGTCAGTATGTGCGTGTGTGTTTCTACACTATTCAACTAAATACGATGATTGCTTATTCAAGCCGTCGGTCAAATTCATTCATTTTGCAGAGCTCATCGATGTTTGTTTGATATCTTTGTACCTGTGTGAGCGCTGACGAAGACAAGCCAAAGATTAAAATCTTCGCAGTCAGGAGCGCGCACAGCCTCCACGCCAATGTACTTGCCAGCGTATAGAAGTCGCCTGATTACCAAAACAGCCAGATGCTGGATCGATTGCGTGTTAGCGTCACAAACAATTTCAGCTCGCCGTACTTAACAGTACTACTCATCCCCCAGACGAATTGTCAATGAGTTTGCGACAGAGGTCCTGGTGCACGGAAGCACGGATTGCCAGTGATTTATTCTACAGTCATATAGTCACGGAGAAGATGTTCTCGATTTATTTGGAAGTTTTACCAGTGTCTTACCCATCAGTTCTAAAAGGACTTCGTATATGTTCTTTTTGCATCAAAGCTGTTTAGCTATGTCTTCAACCGAGTTCCCTTTGAGTAATGTCTCGGAAGTGTATCTGAATAGCACTGATGAGTATAATGATGGTTATTATTACGAATACGACCCGTATGTTTCTATTGATCTGGAAGAAGCCGCACCCATATCAGTTGTGTACGGTACCACACTTGTACTTGGTATTGTTGGCAATTCGCTAGTTATACTCTCTGTAGCACGATACCGTAGAATGAGCAACATTACAAACATATTTTTACTGGGTCTGGCTACGGCAGATTTATTACTGGTTCTAATTTGTGTTCCCATCAAGGTTAGTATTATTTTATTTCTTAATTCAGTTTCCGTTTATCTATTATATTATTTTTATTTTAATTAAGTAACTTAATGCCATTAACGTGCGGACGGATGGGGAGATCTGCGTGTTGCTCTACTGCTCTCAGAGTTAAAGGCAACACGAAGCTTACCAGTTGTGGTCCCTAGAACTGTAAATGTATCTTGTCCTGTAATATAATATATATATATTCCGTGTATTGTATTGGTCCTTTATCTCATCGGTTGGACTGGCACAACGTTATATATGTGGAATACACAGGTATTGGGATAACACCACCTGTTTGTTTGATTTGGTTGATTGGGGTTAAACGCCATACTTCAGGTTATTTCACTCACATGTTGGCGTGCCAGCCCAATCGGAGATGAAAACGAACAGGACGCAATACAACGACACCACAAACAGACGGGCTCCAGGCTGCCCTCTAGCTCCCAGAGCACCAGAGCAAGAAGCTCCATCCATACCCAGCGCCATAAACCCACTAAAAAGAAAATAACAGTCAAAAATCACTTATAGGTAAACAAGATAAAAACAATTGTAAACAGTTTTGTGTCAACCGTACATCAGATTAAATCATCACTTATATGATGGCGGCCTGGGCACATATAAGAAGGCACATATTTGTAAGAACACTGTGTATCTAATGAATATTAGATGTTTTCAGTAGCATATCTGGTGGACAAACACAACAATAACTATCTTCACAAACTGTGTATTATTTATAGCCCAGTGTGTTATATACCCATCGTAGCATGCTTTTCGTTTTTCAAAGAGAAAGAGAGTTTATAAAACATTTTGGTATTAAAGGATGTTTACAATCTGAGTGGGTATATAGTGGTTTTGGATGAAACTTTGTTTCGAGTTTGTCATTGGAATTTCTTAGAAATATAGTAGGTTGATATTAACTTTTGTCAACTTGGTAAATTTGCTCCTACGGGGTTGTTCATTTTAAGTCAACCAGCTTCGTGGGATTGTTTAGTACTACACAGCAGTCATCGACCTTACCTTACCAAAACAATGGTCGAATGGGATACCACGCTGTGGTAGTTTACAGACAGTTGTGAAATTTATAGTTCCGACATAACATAGGCAAGTGGCAGCCCCATGGATAGGTAGTGGCTGTGCTATAAAATATTTCCGTATCTGAAGGCCCTCTGGAAGGGCAATTTGTTTGAAGAGTAGCAATGCTGTCCTTTAGTTAGCACTGAAGGAAAATTGGCTTTCCAACATTATGGAAATTTTGATATCTTGGTTGTGTTAATGTCAATTTTTGTTGTAAAATTTAAGTCAAATACCCTTAAGCACAGCGCAAAACACCAATCAATCAATCAATGAGATGGACATCTCTCCTAATGGTTGGAAAAATCAAAATTAACTATTTAATTCAAGTTTTTTATTTATTTTTTTATTGACGTGTGGAGAGTTTTAGTTGGTTTCCATCAAATAGCCGTTCTATCGCGATTTATATAATGACATGCGTATTATTTCCTTGAAGGAAAGGGGAAACTATGTTCACCCAAACTAACAAAACTACTGCTTATATTCACCTGCACAACGACACTAAATTATTTAATGATGTTTCAGTGATGGCATGTTTGAGAGTCTGTAATAAAGGATTAGATTGTTGTTTCTTAATCGATTAAGAAGATGTTCCCGCTATCTATTGAACAGTATAGCAGCTTCAGAGCAAAATATTCGACTATTGCTGATATAAATGAATAACAATAAACTAGAAAGATCTGAACACATTTGTAGACGGGTCGTGTGTTCCCTCCAGGCGTAATAACTGAACTCTCTTTCAAACGAGTTTTTATCTCACTGCTTTGTAAAATCAGTCCAAAACAGCCCATAATTATGATTGATAGACGGAATTGATTCCACATTACCTCGTCCGCTTAGACAAATTCATTTAATTCAATCATTGAATTATTAATCATCAGCTGAAAGATCTGTATTATGTTAATGGCATCAAAGGACTTACGATAACGCAATGTGGTTTGTATCAGGATGAGGAAGGAACACTAGCCACAAGGCAATTGGGTTTGGTTCGTTTCATATCATCAAACAAGATAACATATCTCGTCGATCTTCGCCCTTTGTTTTATGGAACATGATTGCTAATTATGAAGGGCCTGGTACTGGTACACCCACTTGTTGAGCAGTGGGTACAGTGTGCCCCGAAGACACTAAAAGCGCTATATTGCACGGTGCATAAAATTGTATGGCCATTCTGAAGCTGATAAAATTAGGTTTATGATCCAGAGTATATACATCTATAACACTATCGAGCGTTTGTTTTTTCTTTTAAGTATATTAAATCAAATCAGGAAATTTAGGTGAAACGGTGTTCTTATACATTTGATAAAATAGCATATATAGCATGATAGATGCTCCGTCCGTTCTTCTCCCATTATTTTGTTGTTTTGTATTGTGTGTGCCTCCGGCGAGAAATAAATGGAAATTATTTCCCGAGTTTCCTTAATTTATATCCGGATCACGAATTTGAGATTCTATTTATACCATACAGTGTCAATACCATTTTTGTTGTAATTTCAGTCAGAAATCAATATTTATTTTTGCTTCGCTGGCGAGAAACTCGAAAAGCGCGCATTGATACATACACATCTTGGTCAGTGTAGAGCGTCCATATGATTGATCCGCACAGCATTACAGTAAGCAATGCCGGTTGAAATGTAACATTAATTTACTGAAATATGACAGAAAGTACACTAAATTAGTTTGTATTCGAGTCAATATCTAGTAATAAGTATAGACCACTAAACAAAGCATTATAAAGACATTTGGACGTTTCCAAATATATGGAACTGTGCAGTGACGAGCATTGCACTCTTTCCGTACATGGGCACGAAATTGTGAAAAGTTCGAAGACAACACACACATGGAAAATGAGAGAAGTGCTCAATCTCCTGTGGTACATTAGATGATGCTTCAATTACACGACCTTGCGCCAAGGTCTCATTGTTGTAAATGAAATGAGATAGGATCAGCCACACTTTGGAACTGTGCAGACAGCATTTGCAAGATGTAAAATAAAATAGTCCGTGTAAGTTGTAGAATTTCATTGGATGATTTGTAGCAATAAACTGAGTGACCAATCAGAGCGTGGGGAAGCTGTATCCCACGAGTGCAAATATGACACAAATATCGCTTGGCTGTAAATACACTGGAATTTACTAGTTTATGGGATAAACGTGGGGGTATCGTATATTCGTAAATGAATAGCTCTAGATGTCATTAACGCAGTTAATCGTGGTTTCATAACCGTTTACAAATGGGTTTAAATCAGTTTGTGGATAGTAATTGTAAAACACAACACACAGAAGGCTGTTCTTCTTCGAGAATGGTGCATGCATAATAAAGTTAATGTTGTCCCCTAGTAGTCAGTTAGATGATAAAAATATCAAAATAAAAATAGAACCCTACGTCAATGTGGCAATACTTAATGTTGTGGTAAAGCGACATAATGTAACAATTCGCAAATGCCTCAGGACAAAAGCCAAATGTTAAGTATATCATTGTCACTATTATGTCAGTTGTGTGAATCGATAGACTATAAAGCGTACTCTGGTCATATTCCCATATACGTAGACAGCTACTTGGTTTGAGAACATCAAACGAGGTAGGTGCGAGTCACAATAAGCCTTTCACATGTTCGACACCGTACAGCTGTTTTCTTGCTAATGTCTCGAGGTATTTTTACTCTAGAATGGTTGTAAAAGGGTTTGGAAATGACGATATTGACACAGTTCTGGTAACCTCTCTTTGTTTCATAACGATGCTTTACCCGAGGCTCCGGACATAACAGTAAAATTAAATGGTGATCAACTAAATTAAAATGACCACTTTTGTGTAACGCACTAGGATTTATATCATAATCCCCCCATAAACGCCGTGTCACAGAAAATCATAGTCAAACCACTTTGATAGATGTGCGAAAAATAATATACCACTGTCAATATCAATCAAGATAACTATACACCAAGATTGTCTGTGTCAATCAGAAGAACAACAGACCACGACTGTCACGGCCGATCAGAAAAAAAACGACAGACCACGATTGTCACTGTCAATCAGAAGAACAACAGACCATGGATTTCCCTGCCAACCAGAAGAACAACAGACTACAACTGTCACCATAAATGAGACGAACAATAAACCACGGCTGTCACTGCCGATCTGAATAACAACGGACCACACTGTCACTGCCGATCAGAAGAACAACAGAATAGGACTGTCACTGCCGATCAGAAGAACAACAGACTACGTCTGTTATTGCCGATCAGACGAAAAACAGACGCGACAGTCACTGCCGATCAGATGAACAATAGATCACTGTCACTGCCGATCAGAAGAACAACATACCGCGAATGTTACTGTCGATCAGAACAACAACAGATCACGACTGCCACAGTCAATCACATGAACAACAGGCCACGATTCTCAATGCCAGTAACAGTCGTGATTTGATCGCCGATGAGAAAAACAGCAGAACACGATTGTCACGGCCGATCAGAAAAACAACATAGCACGACTGTCACTGCTGATCAGAAGAACAATAGATTACAACTATCACTGCCGATCAGAAGAACAACAGACCGCGACTGTTACTGCTGATCAAAAGAACAACAGACCACGACTGTCACTGCCGATCAGAAGAACAACAGACCACGACTGTCACTGCCGATCAGAAGAACAACAGACCACGACAGTCACTGCCGATGAGAAGAATAATGTTGAATGTGTATGGCAGCCATATCGGTTTTCTTAAATTGGCCGAATGCGATCCACCTATGGGCCGGTCGGCAGGAAGCTATATTTGAAGTTATAATAATCTGCTTACTTATTTAAAAGTCTGATATTCAAAGCATACCTACGCGAATAGCGCGTAGTACACATCATGTTCAGCCATGCCATGATGTGAAAGGAAGACTGTGGACATCTTGCACACATCGGCACTCGTTTCTGTTCACATCGACACTAGATGGATTAATATTATTAACCTAAATTTAGTCTAATCTCATTATTTCATGCGTTTCATAACATATTTAATTGGAAAAAGAGAACATAAACTGTAAATATGTTTTAAATGTTTTCGTCAAAGATGGCGAAGAAAGTACATATTCTGTGCTTATTAGCCACAACATATTGTTGGACATGATTTAACTCTTGTAGTTGTAAAAAAGATGCGTCTTATTTTTAGTTTGCTAGTTTGTGGGACTTTTTGACAGCAGAGCATTTAATTTGCAAAAAAATCTCAAATGTTTCATGCAAAGATTATGCACCCTTCTTTGAAGTATTAGTCTACCAAATTTCAAGTTTTTCACTTTAATCCTTTTAGGATAAAAATAAAATGCTTTTGTAACTGCTCAAAAACATGCCATGTTCTGCCCATGGTCATGCGCAACTTTATACCAAAAGTGGAATTCGAAGGTGTACAAATAATACAACTTGGCATTAAAGTCTCGCATTCGATTCCAGGTGCATAATATACCGAAATTGATCATTAAAAGTGATAGGGCATATTGTATTCAGGGTCTTCAATAACATATGAAATGATACGTTTTTGCTAATTTATTTGAAATTCGAAACGTTGCTGGAAAGCTACTTTGTAAAATATTCAAAAATGTCTTCTTGTAAAACTTTGCGCCTTGGCACAAGTATAACGGCTTGAAATATGCGGTCTGTATCTACTTATGTGGATGAAGCGACACCCAACGACAGTCTTTCTTTCTAAACGGTTCAAATCATCAGATTAGTATAGGTACATTTACAATGTAAGGTTTCTAGCATTTGCTGTTGTACAATTACTATCTACTATTTTACATCGCTCTTTGAATAGTTTTAAAAAGGTAAACACTTTTAAACTTTCTTAAAAAGACACGGTGTAAGCTATATATTATTGCTAAAACTTGTTTTACACTCACTTCATATAATACAATTATATTAACATCTGTGTAGCCCATGTGTTTAGATAAAATTAATCCTCATAAAATGGCTGAGCCATATTTGTTTTATGTACAAAATGATTACATGCCACTGTTTGTCTACACACAAGGCCCGAGAGCTTCAGGCTCCTTGTTTTATGACAAGATTTCAAGGTTTTAAGTTATAATTAAAATTATTCTTTAATTTCAAATTAATTTCTTATTGTTCTTTGATGGCCAACATCAGATTACCTTGCATCGTCGTAACTTACTCATCGGTATGAGACATTTAAGGTTACAAAATATTCATTTTGTTAATCAAGGGTCTTAATCTCCAATGTTTTTGGTGCATTGGGTGGCCCGTGACATCACTTTCACACAACCCTTTCATCCGCATTTGGTGCAAATGTGTCTCCGATAAAGCAGGTCACAATAATATACAAACAATCGACTAAAAAAGGAAACGAAAATAAGATATGCAATTTGTTAAAACTGAAATCACAATTAAATGTCCCTATTTGCTTTGCTTATTAAAGTGACCCTGAATGTTTGTGGCCGTGCAGACCGCTTCCGGGTCTTGGACTTTCATATGATAGTAAACCCACCCTTTCGTGATCCTTTTTTCACGGTGATTCAAACACCTGTTGATCAGTTGGTTGAGACATCAACCCATTGGACGTTAGTTGTGATGTCAGGATAAAACAAGATCCCTCTGAACGGTCAATACCCTTGGCATAAGCTGCTCTGACATGCATTTTGACTGATCACGATCAGCTCAATATGGCCAATGAAAATTGCGCGCATACACGCACAAAAGAATGGATCAAATAAAAGTATGTACAATTTGCTGACAATTCCCTAAAACGCAACATTTTAACGAACTGGCAATACGTAGCAAGAATTAGCCTGCGGCAATGTTTCAGTCGAGCTGTTAAGGGGCCTAACCAATCCCTAGACCATCGCCTCATTCTGCTTTACCAGAGGTGCGAACTAATCATAGAGACTGTGATCAAAAATCATGTCCTGTTTTAAAAAGATTTATGCCAAATAAATATAAAAATGACTCTCCTATTTCGGATGTGAAATATCTCAAATCCATTATTCGAAGCTACAATTTAATCGCAAGGGTTTAAATTAACGTAAAATAAACCAGTTTCATGTTGGATAATGCGTTGTGCAGCTGCTCACACAATGATGCGAATGTCACTTATTGCAAATCAACCAAAATTAATAATAGATCATATATCTAAATGTTTGCCAATACCCACGTGCAGTTATCTTGTGTAGTCTTTACTTCTGCTCTAGCCCTTTTGACATTCGTTCACGATCGTCTTTCTTATTTATTTTGTATTCACCTTGATGGGAACTATTTAAATTTATTATAGCATCATTATTTAAGCAGGGTTAAATTACCCGGTTTATATCGCCAGTCCCTCTTCTCCATTTCTGGTTTCAATGCAGAAGTAAATCGTATTTCAAAACACTTTGCATAGTAGCAACGCTACTCCCCTTAGCTGTGGGGCTCCAAACTGTACATCTGCATGTTTTGATCTAGCACGGAATTTGTCTTGTTACCTGTCTTTGTTTCGCAGTGAGGAGACGTCAAATAAGAAATAATGAAAATACCAATTAATCTTGAAAATAGGATTAGCCCGCTCTGTTCTTTAACGCTTTTTTAATTTCCCTACACACATATATCCCATGCGCAGCGGCTTCCACGGTCGTAAATCAGCAATCTATGTATATGCAAATTTCAAGCGGCTAGGGACATCGTTTTTCTAAATTGCGTTGTCTTGGCGCCTATAAAATAACTATAACATGACATGAGAATGGGTATCAGTCATTATCAATCATATTAAGATATACCATTGTAAATGATGAAAACAAAAGTGAAATTGTCTTTATAATAAGTATAAATGATTTTCCCTGCCAGTAAACATACCAGTGAAAACATTGATTTATTGCTACATATTTCTGAAATGGCCACTATCTCCAATTGACATAGTCTGTCATTATTTCTACTTTGATATTTGATTTATGCACCATGTATTAAGGGTAAAACATCCATTGGCAGTGACTTCCTTTAGTTGAGAGGATATTATTAGTATTACAATGAAGTTATTAAATCCTATATCAGACGATTATACACACTAAAGGTATAAGGTCAACCACCTATGTGAACTGATTCTCTAACTTGGTAATACGAACTATCTTGACGTTATGCTTTAAGCGTTTCATTTCCATTCTTATTGGCAAAATGCATATTCTTTTCTTTCTTAATTGAGTTGTACGCTTTCTGAATTTGACTGCATGTACTAGTATCATTGTTTAGACGTTGACACGACAGTGTCAAAACTTTTAGCATTTCCACCCACAAACAAAGATCATTGATTGTATGCTAGATCTTCAACGCCTTCGCTTTTTCGTGGCGACAATGTGGACTGACAAAATATATTTGTCTTTCTCTTCACTAGACGTCACGTACATCAGCTGGTTTTTGCAATTCAAGCTGTTGTCTGTATATTGAAGATGATGAACTAAATCATCGCTTCTGTTGTTGACCTTTTTCTCGCTTCTTTTCAATTAGTTGTTTGATGCTGAACAGGTCGATGAAATCAGTGATTGTACCGAGCCAATGTGATTTGTCTAAAGATTGTTAGAAAATGGTTAGGTTTTGATTGAGCACAGCCTGGCCAAAGTCTGGCGAGGAAAGCGTTCAGTTGATTTCATTAAGCGGGGACTAAAGTTCAGTGTGTTGGGAGGTCAAACAGATACCAACTCCCAAAAGGGATTACCCCGCCTTCATTAATCTGATTTACATTTTACCATACCACTGGTGCGGAGACACAAGTCAGAAATCATCGCATTGTTCACTTTTGTGTTACATTTATTGGGTTTGTGAAATGTCCTATATTATTGATAAACCATCGCTGCTACTGTGTAAACCTGCTACATAGGCGGCATTTTAGTCAAAAGTTAACTTAAAGAAATGTGCTTTATGTTGAACATAGTATTTAACATAACATTTAACGCTACTTGAATTGTGTAGTTTCTACTTACAGAATGACGATTGTTGTAAATCCGACTTCAAATGTAGTCTCCATACATATCTTTTCGCTGTTTCATATTTGCAAAAAAGTTGATGTTCTGGCTGTCAACCTTAGTTCAGTTGACACATTCACGAATTAATACCATTTATACACTGTAAATCCAAACGTTTAGGTTTTAAACACAATAATAAACGCAAAACTGTAACACTTTTTAAACACAATAATGTGTTTATAGCCATACCTAAACATAATGTTTAAGTAAGTTAAACACTT